>CAUYRH010148918.1:0-20990 GCA_963574655.1 Perodicticus potto
CCACCAAATCGCTGTGCATTGCCAAGTGCTCATCCACTCCGACAATTCACTCTGCGAAAGGTCCAGTACTCCCTCCCTCTCACCTGCTGACTGGAGAGTGATGAACTACGGAACCGTCGCTGCCGCCATCTTCCAGAACCCTCAAAAGTTGATTTTTGATAGTGGAATCATCTTCAGTTACTGAGTAGATAGCTGTTCTGTTTGCCCATTTTGATCTTTCCTCTGGGAAGAATCCTCAAATGCCTGGGCATCATAGGAAACAGCTCATACCCCTGAATCAGTGGCTAAGATGAGTAATGGGCCACCAGCATGTGTGTTCCTCACAGGTGTCTGGGCCTTCCTGTCCAAATTCCTCTACATGGGCGGCTGACTGTGTGAGGGTGAACAGGATGGATACATAGGCAAGCTTCCTTCAGAGTGCATGGCCAGGATTGTAGGCTCAGGGCCCCAAAAGGCCAACAGAGGGGATATGAACTGAAGTGGGCTTGTCTCCTGTTCAGACTCCTACAATACTGGACAATGTACAGGTTCAGAGATGACCTCTGTGGTTTCTTTCTTAGTCACAAACCTCCCCAGACACATATTCGTTTGCTTTAAAGACCATTGTTTTCCTGGCCCTGCCTTGAGAAAGTCACTAGTCAGTTGACAGTGATGAGAAAGGACCAATTGATTCACTTTTCCCTGGTACTGAGGTTTTCAAACGTGTTCACAAATCCTCTGACACGCCTCTCATCAAGAGCGGGGGATCTGTGGCCCCTCCTCTTGAGTAAGGGTGGATGTGTAGCTTTTTGACCAATAGAGTATGACAGATGGTTCCGAAAGCCTAGCTATGTGACTCTTGAGGCTAGGTCATAAAAGGCCTTGCAATATCTACCTTATTTTCTGGAACCCTCACTCAGAGTCCTGAGCTGCCATGAAGGTAATCCAATGCTCTGAGGCAGCCACCCAAGCACATGGAGAGACCACAGGTGTGCCAGATAAAGTCCCAGCTGAGTTCCTCCTTTAAGTCCCCCAGTCTAGGTGCTAAACGTGTGGGTGAAGAATCTTCCAGATGATTCCGGCTCTAGCCACTCATCCTAGTAGTGTCCCTAATGTCATGGAACAGAGATAAGTCATCCCTGCTCTGCTCTCTCCACATTCCCAGAACACAGACTCACTAAGCACAATTAACTGGTGCTGTTCTAGTCTGCTAAGTTTGGTTAGTTACTTGGCAGTAGATACCTTGACTTAATTACCCCAATGGTCCTCCATCAACCTGTCCACACACTTCAACCTCTTTTGAGTCTATGCTAGAAGCTCTGGGAGCGACTCTATGATTCACGTCTCTCCTTGCCTCTGCAACTCATTCCTGTGTGTGCTCTGGATTGAGGATTTCCATGCTCTAGCTCAATGACATCTTATTTTTGTTTTCTAAATTCATTACAATTTCTAGCCCACTCTTGTGTCCCTTCCTGGTGTCTGGGTGGTGATGCCCCATCCTTTTTTTGTGTACCATGGCTGCTGTTTCAATGAGCTTTAGACATGGGCGGTAAGTGCTCCTTCTGAGAACCAAGTATGGGGTCCTTCGGAGGAAGAGACAGATCCTCTGCTCAAAAATGGGTATATTTCACAGCCATCAATGAATTAGAAACAGGCTATGTCTAAGAAAAATGATGAAATATGAAAATTATAGTCAAATGTCTTTTAGGTCCACGCTCCATAAAATTGATTTTCTTCTATCTGGGTTGAACAGTATTTTATTTATTGACTGACTTTTAAATGAAAAATCTGAAGCATAATTTATAAGCAATAAAATACATCCATATAAAATGTGGTATGCCCATGTAAACACAGTCAAGACACAGAACACTTCTCTCACCCAGAAACATGTCCCCTCTATTGCTTCTGGTCAATCATTCCATCTATTTCCACCCAGTCAGCCACTAACCTGACTTCTATCACCATAGATCAGCTGTCACTTTTCCAGAATGTCACATGAGTGGAATTATATGGTCTGTATATGTTTGCCTCTGCTTCTTTTACTCAGCTTACTTTTGAGCGTCAGCTAAGTTGTGTTTATCAATTATTTGTTCTTTTTTGTTGTTGAGCAGTATTGCATCTGTTCACCTACTTACTTACTGGTAGATATCTGGGATACTACCAGTTTTGAGGTATTGTTATTAAAGCTTCTCTGAACGTTTTGGTACAAGTCTTTTGATAGACACTGTACAGGTGTTTTAGATCTATATACTTAAAAGCCCTTTGTTTCTTCCTGAAAGGGAATAGCATTGTCTCACCAGCAGAATTTCTGGTGCCAGCAGGCAACCAGGATCTGTAAATGAGAAAACTCTGGCTCCCAGGAGTTAGAGGGAATGAGTGAACCATATCAAAAGTGGGCTGTGAAAATCAAAGCCAGCATTACTGAACTGAAAAAGTTGACTCAGGCATGCTTTGATGATGAGCATTTCAAAGAGACAGGCAGCTTCCCTCTAAATGGCACATAAACACCACTGCCACAGAGCAGAGCCTGAAAATGGCTCCCCTTTGACTGGCGATGCCTCAGTGTGGAGAATGGCCTTGCCTATAAAAATTAATGCTGAGTAGGGAACTTGAAAGGAAATGGAAGGCACAGAAAGTTTTTTTTCCCCCCTTATAAACATGTGAACTATTTTATAGCAGATATAGAAAGAGGTGGGAGGGAGTGCAGGACAATTTCTTATGAAACAGTAATAGCAGCAGCACTTCATTGAATATTTATGAATGCCAGGCACCATCCTAAGGTCTTGTCTCTGAATGGTTTAATTAATTTAATTTTCAGCCAACTCTTTAGGATAGATGCTTGCTATGGGCTGAGTTGTATCTCCCTGCAAATTCATATATTGTAGTCCTAACCTGCAATACCTCAGAATGTGACTATATTTGGAAATAAGACTTTTAAAGAGACAATTAAGTTAAAATGAGGTCATTAGGGTGGTCCCTACTCCAGTATGACTGATGTCCTATAAGAAGAGGAAATTTGGACACAGATATGTGCAGGGTGACAGTCTTGTGAGGACACAGAGAGAAGGTGACCATCCGCAAGCCGAGGACAGAGGCTTCAGCAAAATGAACCCTGCTGCCACATGAACTGTGAATGCCCCCAGAAGCATGAAAGATAAATTTCTGTTATTTAGCCACCCAGTCTGTGGTATTTTATTATAGCATCCCTAGCTGACTGGTGATGTGCTATGTAATATTATCTCCATTTTACAGACACGGACAGCCAAGGATTATGATACATTGTGAAACCTATCTATGCCCAGGAACAGAGCCAGGGGAATGAGTCCAAAGTCTATGCATGTAAATATTATATAAAAACCTATATTTTTCTTCAAGTAATAAAAGTCAAATGCAAGGTGGGTGAGAGAGCTTGTGAGAGCTTACCACTCACAGTGAAAACAAACTTGTGAGTGGCAGAAGTCTGGTCTATGACATCAAAGCCACACACTCTAGAGACCGTTTAGGACGGTGGTGTCCAGAGCCTTTCAACATGCTGCATCTGTTGTCAGGGGCAACCAACCTGCCAAGTGTTCTGTACACCTTACTGTAATCTCAGAGGTGATATAAAGGAACTGTTTGATAGTTCCCTAGAGGAACAGAGTACCTGGGGTGGTCTGCTGAATAATGTCCCTCAAAGATGTCCAAACCCCAATCCGCAGAACGTGAATATACATATGTTCGTTTACATGGTAAGAGAGAATTTGCATATGTGATTAAGTTAATGGTCTTGGCCTGGGGACGTTATTCTGGATTATCTGTGTAGGCTTTAGGCAATCACAAGGGTCCTTAGAAGAGGGAAAAGGAGGCTCTGAGGGGTTGGAGAGTGGTGTGAAGATGGTAGCAAGAGGCTGGGTGGGGCCATAGGTCAAGGAATGTAGGCAGCCTTGATAAGCCAAAAAAGGTAAGGAAACAAATTCCCCCCAGAAGCTTCCGGAAAGAAGTCTTATGGGCACCTTGCTATTAGACTTTTATTATTTGTGATAGAAAGTGACACAACTGTCCTGCTGTGGAACTCCATGTGCCAGGCACCTAGTGCTGCCAGCTTTCACCAACTCCACACTTGATGAGTGTTCTAAGTCAGAGTGCACCCTTAGGCATCTGGGGCCCCAGAGCCCTGCTCTTGAGGCTGTGAATGGCATGAGTGTCTCCAATGCATCTACCACATCTTCTGACTCATCCAGCAATCCTGTGTTTGTGCACGTGGTTACTCCCATTTTCCAGAGAAGGAAATGGAAGCTTGAAAAGCAAAGAGACTTGGCCAAGATCACATGGTTTAGAATAGCAGAGTCAAAGTCACATTTCCCAGAGTCTGAAGCCCACATATTTTTTTTCCTTTAAAAAACTGTGGCCACACACATACACACAAAATCTTTGACTTAACAATGGTTTAACTTACGGTGTTTTTGACTTTACAAGGGTGCAAAAGTGATGTGTATGTGTATTCAGTAGAAACAGCACTTCAAATTTTGAACTTTGATCTTTCCCTGGGCTAGTGATATGTGGTATGATGCTCTCTCATCACTGGGCAATGCTGGTGAGCCACAGCTCCTGGTCAGCTGCACAATCATGAGGGTAAGCAACTGATAGACTGATTAGGTGTGTTAAATGCATTTTTGACTTAATGATATTTTCAACTTATGATGAGCTTATTAGAATGTAACCTCATCGTACAACAAGGAGCTTCAGTACTCTCCAGAAAAAGAAAAATTGGAAGAGTTGATGTATTTTGGCTTTATTTTAGACATTCCATGATGAATATGCCATTGCATTACTTTGCAGAACAATACAATGCTTTGACTCATCATTCACGAATGATAATAAAATACTTACAATCCATATTCCATACATACACTGACTCGCTTATGGGATTGAGCTTTACATAATGAAGGCTGCAGTGAATGTAATTTTATGGCTTTTATTCCCAAGTGCTAACATGTTCCATTCACATGATTAACTCTTTAAGGGCCAGCACCTACATTTCAAAAGGATGTCTGTTTTCAGAGCGCCATCCGTTGAGGCCCACCCCTCCTTCCTGCTCTAGTTTGGGGGCTGTTTTCATCCTTGGGGAATGCCTAACTCACCAGCTCTATGTACAGAGCTAGTCTTTTTCCATTGTAGCTTGATTACTCCATTTTCCATGTTTATACCACCAACTTTAAAAATCTTTTTCATTTAAATGGAGTTTTGCTTATGTCATAGCTATGAAAATGAGGTGATATATTGCTGAGTCCAATGGATAGGGACAATGGCAATCCTCAGAAAAGAACACCTTTTAGCTAAAGAATATGTAGAGCCAGTTATATTTTTTTATTATCTGGGATTCCATTCTAGAAAACAGAATTTGGATCCTTTTCTTTCTCAAATGGTCTCCTTGATTTTATCTTGTTTTTTAATTTCACCATCAGAGCTACTTTCAAAACAAAGCCAGGTTGTTATGCGGTCAGGATAAGTGGCAGAAGACCCGAGGATTCCAGTAATTGATTCAGCAAATTCATGTCACATGTGTCAAGTCATTTAGGTTGCTCAAGGCAAACATGGAGAGACCTCATGTATTGGGATGGCTTCTTCCGGTCACAAAACTATTAATGTTATAATTGAACAGAAATATTCCTAGTGACAAGCTGTCTTAACCTTATTTTCTAACTTTGTATAATGTTTTAACCTATGACTCTCTCCCTCACACCCATGTGGACAACTTTACTGAACGGAACATTTTATGAGTATAAACCAAAGTGATTTTTCACAAGGTGTCTTGTTCTATGAGCCTCTGAGATTATTTCTCTCTACTAATCAACAATGTATAGTTATTTTTATACTTATGTCTTAAATTCCATACCAGAATTAAGTGATTGTTCATCAAGATTATCATACTATAGGAGTCTATTTGTCTATATATTTATTTTTACCAGAGAGCTTCTTATTTTTGTATTGTTTTGTTCTGCTATCTAGCATCCTTTTATTTCCACCTGAAGGATTCCCTTTAATATTTCTTGCAGAGCAAGACCAGTAGTGATGAATTCTCTCAGCTTTTGTTTATCTGAGAAAATCTTCATTTCTCATTCATTATTGAAGGGCAGTTTTTCAGATAGTATTCTTGGTTGGCAAGTTTTTTTGTTTTTTAGCATTTTGAGTATACCATCCCAATCCCTCTGGCCTATAATGTTTCTGCATTACATAATTATCTATTGACGATTTTATGGATGCTCTCTTGTGACAAGTTACTTTTCTCTTGTTGCCTTCAAGATTTTTTGTCTTTAATTTTGACAGTTTGATTATAATATGCCTTGGTGTAGGTCTCTTTGGGTTAATCTTAGCCAAAGTTCTTTGAGCTTCTTGAATTTGTATGTCCATTTCCTTCCTCAAATTTGGGAAGTTTGGGGCAATTATTTCTTCAAATAGGCTCTCTTTCTCTGCCCTTTCTCTCCTCCTTCCAAACCTCCCATAATAGTGAAAGGTGAGGGTCCAGTTTCAGTGTTCTATAGGTCGCCAGTTCACCCAGCACCATTTGTTAAATAGGGAATCTTTCCCCCAGTGAATGTTTTTGATAGGCTTATCAAAGACTAAATGATGATAAGTGACTGGGTTCATTTCTTGGTTCTCTATTCTGTTCCATAAATCCACCTCTCTATTTTTGTGCCAATACCAAGCTATTTTGATCACTACAGATTTATAGTATAGCTTGAAGTATGGTGATGGAATACCCCCTGATTTGTTTTCATTGCTGAGTAATCTATTGGATATGTGAGGTTTTTTTCTGATTCAATATAAATCAAAGTACTATTTTTTCAAGTTCTATAAAGTATGACAATGATGCTTTAATAGGGATTGCATTAAATCTGTAGATTTCTTTGGGTACTATGGACATTTTAACAATGTTGATTCTTCCCAGCCATAAGCATGGTATGTTTTTCCATTTGTTAACATCTTCAGCTATTTCTTTCTTTCTTCCTTTCTTTTTCTTTGAGACAGAGTCTCACTATGTCACCCTCGGTAGAATGCCATGGCATCACAGCCCACAGCAACCTCAAACTCTTGGGCTTATGCAATTCTCTTGCCTCAGGCTTCCAAGTAGCTGGGACTACAGGCGCCTGCCACAACACCTGGCTATTTTTTTGTTGTGGTTGTTTAGCTGGCTGGGGTCATGTTTGAACTTGCCACCCTGAAGTGGCAAATATGTGGCTGGTGCCGTAACCACTGTGCTATGGGTGCCAAGCCATCTTCAGCTATTTCTTTTCTGAGTTTCACAGTTCTCTTTATAGAGATCTTTCACAGCCTTTGTTAAGTAAATTCCAAGATATTTCATCTTCTTTGGCACTACTGTAAAAGGATGAGAGTCCTTGACTATATTTTCAGCTTGAATATTGCTGGTATATACAAAAGCTACTGATTTGTAAGTATTGATTTCATATCCTGAGACACTGCTATATTCCTTGATCACTTCTATGAGGTTTATAGTTTAGTCCCTGGGGTTTTCTAGATATATGATCATATCATCCATGAAGAGGGACCATTTGATCTCTTCTCAGACCATTTGGATACACTTGATTAACTTCTCTTGCCTGAATGCAATGGCTAAGACTTCCATTCCTATGATGAATAGCAGTGGAGAGAACGGGCATCCTAGACTAGTTCCAGATAAACTTAAGACATGAAACTATAAAAATACTAGAAGGGAGTGCAGGGAAAACACTTGAAGAAATTGGCCTGTGAGAATATTTTATGAGGAGTACCCCCTGGGCAAATGAAGCAACTTCAAAAATATATTACTGGGATCTGATTAAACCAAAAAGCTTCTGCACAGCCAAGAGTACCGTAAGTAAAGCAAACAGACAACCTTCAGAATGGGAGATGATTTTTGCAGGTTATACTTCCAACAAAGGTCTAATAACTAGAATTCATAGCGAACTCAAACTAATCAAGAAGAAAAGAAAAAATAACTCCATTTCCATGTCAGCAAGAGACTTGAACAGAAACTTGTCTGTTGAAGACAGGTTCATGGCCTACAAACACATGCTCATCATCTTTAATCATCAGAGAAATGCAAATCAAAACCACTTTGAGATATCATCTAACTCTAGTAAGATTAGCCCACATCACAAAATCCCAAAGCTATAGATGTTGGTGTGAATGTAGAGACAGGACACTTCTACACTGCTGGTAGGAATGCAAGCTAATAAGACCATTTGGGGAAGAAGTTTGGAGAATACTCAAGGAACTAAAAGTAGACCTACTATTAGATCCTGCAATTCCTCTACTAGGTATATACACAGATGATCAAAAATATTTTACAACAAAGACATTTGCACCAGAATGTTTATTGCAGCCCAATTCATAATTGCCAAGTCATGGAAGCAGCCCAAGTGCTGACGGACCTATGAATGGATTATCAAATTGTGGTATATGCATACCATGGAATACTATCCAGCCATAAAAAAGATGGAGACTTCATATCTTTTATGTTTACCTAGATGGAGCTGGAACATATTCTTATTAGTAAAGGATCTCAAGAAAGGACAAAAATGTATCCAATGTATTCAATACTACTATGAAATCAATACAGAATCACCTATACGTTCATACGAATGGTTAAACATAACTACAGTCCAGAAAGAAGGAGGGAAGAGGAGAGCGAGGGGAGGGGAGGGGAGAGGCCAGAAGGAGGGAAGGTATTTTTTTGGACCTTATCTAATGTGCACAATGCAATGGTACATTTCAAAATTGTTAAGAATAGAGTATAAATGTCTTACCACAACAGATAAGTAAGAGAGGTGATGGTTATGTTAATCAGTTGTATATAAATCAGTACATTGTCCCATAAATGCATCAATGTATACAGTTATGATTTAATAAAGGAAAAAAATGATAAACCACAAATGATTAAACAAAATCTGTAAATACATAAAAATAAATAAATAAATAAAACTCTCATAATACACATACTGAGCCACTTGATGGTGTCCTATAAATCTCTTATTTTCTCTCCACTTTTCTTCATTCTTTTTCCTTTTTGCCTCTCTGACTTGATAATTTCTAATAGCCTGTGTTCAAGTTTTTACTTCTTTCTTCTATTTGGCACAGCCTGCTTTTTGTCCCCTCTGGCAAACTTTTCAATTTAGTTAGTGTATTCTTCAGCTCTAGAATTTCTATTTGATTCTTTTTAATAATTTCTCTCTCTTTGTTGATACTCTCATTTTGTTTATATATTGTTTTCCTCATTTCATTTAGTTGTCTGTGTTCACCTTTAGCTCACTGAACATCTTTATCATAATTATTTTGAATTCTTTGTCCAGTAATTCATAAATCTTTCTTTCTTTAGGGTCAGTTACTGGAGATTTCTTTTTTCCTTTTATTACTCCATGTTTTCCTGTTTTTTTTGTATGTCTGGGATGTTTTGTTGAGATGTGAGTATTTGAAAAAACAGCCACTGCTCCCAGCCTTTATAGGTTGTTCATACAGGACAATTTCAGAAATCAACCCCACTAGAGATTCTATGAGCTTTTCAAGCCTTTCCTGGGGCTGTTTCTTCTCTGTGCTGTGGGTCTAATATTCTAGCTGAAGATGTTTGCCCATTTCCACTCAAGAGTTCCCCATCCCATGAAGTCTGTCTGTAATACTTGTAGTGTCTTTGATGTTATGGCAAGTTGGTGGGGGGGTGTCTTGGTCTCAATGGTTTCCAGTCATCCCAGCTGTGCTGCTGCTACCTTTTCCATCATATTTCTGATTCAGGTAAGGCAGGAGAAAGTTCCTGGGTAACAACCCCAAAAGCCAAACATTAAATGCACACTCTTCCCTTTTCTTTCCCTCCTGAGAAGCCATGAGTTGGGTTTTTTTTTTTTTTCTTCACAATTATGATGTGCTGCACTGGGAGGAAGATGGAATATAGCAGTAAATGCAATGAATTTTCTTACCTCCTCTAATGAGCCTCTTCTTGACTTTGTGCTTACATGAGGTGCTGCAACTTGTCAACTGGCTTCTAAAGTTTTCACAGAGGCAACATGGTCCATACATTATTGTTAAGTTGATGTCTCCATGGGGAAAGTCCTGGGGATTGCTATTCTGCCATCTTGCTGACATTACTGATGCCCTCTCTATTCCCATTTTTTTGTAGATTGAAAGTATTTCTTCAAGATATCTATGCTGCTTGGCAATTGATTAAAATTTTCCTTAAAGTTACTTTAGATTTACTTCCAGCTGTGCTAATACACATCTACTTATGAAATCCTTGTCACTTATCAATACTCAGTATTTATACTTATTTATTCATTTCAATGAATACAACAGCTATGTGTTTCATAAATCACTCAACTGAACATTCTTCTTAAGGGAAGGCACTGTGGTCTTCCTCCCTCTACTAACTAATAATGTAGTGAAACAATTAAAATATTGTTGGCTAGTCATGGATTATTCTTTTCTGTCTTGCTTCTTACAGCTTATTGTTTCTTTACCTATTTTATCATAATCTACCTGACCACTCAGGATATTTGATATTTACTTATTTTCATTCTGTGCCATTTTCTCCATCCTTAATCCATCTGCCAAGTAAACATAAGAGTAGGGCTCTTTTATGTCCAAAGATATTATAAGTAGCCTTAAGGTTCCTCAAAGCAAGGTGGCCAAGAAGCAGCTGATGAATGCTAAAACTAAAGAACTTCTCTCTCACAAAAGACCAAATCCTACATGCTGGAGATACTATGGAGAGAGTGGGAGAATCAAGAAATCGAAGAATTTAGACATACTAGAATAACACTATTTTTATGTGTTAACATGGGGGAGGGGGTGGTAGCTAAGAAAAATGGCTCAAGTGCAGATTTATCTCTCCTTTGAAAGAACACAGCCGGTTAACTGCATCTGGATAATAGGCACATCTTTGAATAGAATGGATCCCGAATGGGTGCTTTCCTTTCCTTGGACCTTCCCTACATGCCTGCTGCATACAGATGGCTCATGACCTGCCTCACTCCTGCTTTGCAGATAATAAGGACAGAATCTAATGAGCTTTATTCCTTTATAGACGTCTAGCAGGTTAGCCATTTCCTACCATTTTTTATAGGAAGAGTTCCCCTTCAGAAGAGGGGGATCTCTCCCAAGACATCCTATTGTGATTTTTCTTGCAGTGTTCAACTCACTATATGTGATAGCCCACATTCATTTTGAAGTGAGGGAGAAATGATGAAATAGGTATATTGCTGATAACTGGAATATCCAAAGCCTTCTCAGTAGAATTTGGGTCATTTTTGTTAGGCCACTAAGACTGTTTTTTCTCCACATCTACACAGTTCATCCTTTCTCCTTGTACTTAGCGGTTAGAGCATCGGTGAGATGGAGCATGGCCATCAGAATCATTTTTATATTATTCAAGTTGTGGAATAAACAAGGTGCTGTCATTGAGGAAAACAGACTTATAAGGAAGAATTGATTAAACAATCACTTAAAACAAAGTACAAGGATAGATACTTTTGAGAAAATATTGGAATTTATGACTTCCTCTATATGTAGCTATTCTCACTTGGCTGTACTCTTATCCTAGAACTTAGGCACGGTGCTTCACTGTTCAGAGCCTCAGATTTCTCAGCTGAAACACATCAGTGACAATCCACCTACTTCTGCACTGGTGGGAAGATGAACATGATAATGTCAAGTCTTACTGTGGAGAGTGGAGTATAGTCTTCTTTCTCTCTGGACTTTCACGGATCTTTATTGAACTCAGTGGCTAGTCTAAGTTGAAAATCAATGTTTTACAAATGAAAATCATATTAAAATACAATAATTGTTCCTAAAACACATTCATGAACACCCTACAAAGTTATGGTCTCAGGGACCGAGCTTAAAGAAAATAAACCATGCTCCTAGACAAATAGAAAGAAAAATAGAATTCAGTAAAGGCAGAAAAGGGGACAATGCCAAAGAAATATGAATCAGATGAATAGATTTAAAATGCCTGAAGAGAGAGTGTTGCAACAAAACTCATGGTGGGATAAAATGGAATACTGGACCCCATGGAATGGATATCTATTTTAAGGAGTTAAAACTTGCATTCACATGTAGCTAACAGTTCCTAAATAAATATACTTCTGTAGGGAGAAATGACAAAATATATGTCTGTAGTCACTTTGGCTCCCAGAAAGAATGAAACTGTAGAAACTTGGTTTAGTGTTATTATTGCAGCTGTTATTGACAGCTGTTATTAGCAGCTGCAACTCCATTCTTTAGAAAAGAACTGACAGGTGGTGATACTGTGGATGGACATACATTGGAGTTTTCTTAGTAAATTCAGACGCAGTAAATTCACCCAGTGAATTGTTGGTGTGATATCAGATTGCTAACAACTGGTTGTAATCATAATATATCATATGACTTCAATAGACATTTAACATAAGTCTCATCCAGTAAGTCAGGGCATGCAGTAATGTCCTGCTCTACAGGGAGTAACTGAACAGACATTTACATCCTTCTCTGAACTCCACCTGCACTTAATACTCTCACACCTCAGATTGCCTCTATATAGTAAAGTTTGGATGGAGACCAAGCCTTATACTATTATTTCCAGGAGTGGAATATATATCTTGGATATAGGAGACTGCAAAAAAAAAAAAAAAAAAAAGAAAAGAAAAGAAAATCTTCATGACCAGCCTGAGCAAAAGCAAGACTCTGTCTCTTGCTTAGAAAAATAGAAAAATCATCCAGGTGTAGTGGCAGACACCTGTAGTCCCAGCTACTCAGGAGGCTGAGGCAGGAGGATGGTTTGATCCCAGGAATGTGAGGTTGCTTGAGCTATGATGATGCCACTGCAGTCTAGCAGAGGCAACAGACTGATACTCTGTCTAAAAAAATAAAAATAAAAGGCTATACTATAAATCTATAGTGATCAAAATAGCATGGTACTGGCACAAAAACAAAGAGGTAGATTTATGGAACAGAAAAGAGAATCAAGAGATGAACCCAGCTACTTATCATCATTTGATCTTTCATAAGCCTATCAAAAATATTCAGTGGGGGAAAGACTCCCTATTTAACAAATGGTCCTTGGCAAACTGCTGGTGACCTGTAGAAGACTGAAACTGGTCCCCCACCTTTCACCATTAATAAAAATTGATTCTCACTGGATAAAAAATTTAAACTTAAGGCATGAAACTATAAAAATACTAGAAGAGAGTATAGGGAAAACAGTTGAAAAAATCAGCCTGGGAGAATACTTTGTGAGAAGGATCCCCCAGGCAATTGAAGTAACACTAAAAATACATTACTGGTATCTGATTAAACTAAAAAGCTTCTGCACAGCCAAGAGCACAAAAGCTAAGTAAAGCAAACAGACAACCTTCAGAATGGGAGAAGATTTTTTTTTTTTTGTAGAGACAGAGTCTTACTCTATGGCCCTCAGTGGACTGCCGTGGTATCACACAGCTCACAGCAACCTCCAGCTCTTGGGCTTAGGCGATTCTTTGGCCTCAGCCTCCAGAGTAGCTGGGACTACAGATGCCCGCCACAACGCCCGGCTATTTTTTGTTTTGCAGTTTGGCTGGGGCCCGGTTTGAACCCTCCACCCTCGGTATATGGGGTCGGCGCCCTACTCGCTGAGCCACAGACACGACCCTGGGAGAAGATTTTTGCAGGTTATGCTTCTAACAAAGGTCTGATAACTAGAATCCACAGAGAACTCAAATAAATCAATAAAAAAAAAATAACCCCATATCTATGTGGGCAAGAGACTTGAACAGAAACTTCTCTGATGAAGACAGGTGCATGGCCTACAAACACATGCAAAAATGCTCATCATCTTTAATCATCAGAGAAATGCAAATAAAAACCACTTTGAGATATCATATAACTCTAGTAAGATTAGCCCACATCACAAAATTCCAAAACTACAGATGTTGGCGTGGATGCAGAGAGAAGGGAATGCTTCTACACTGTTGGTGGAAATGCAAGCTAATACAACCTTTTTGGAAAGAAGTTTGGAGAATACTCAAGGAACTAACAGTAGCCCTACCATTTGATCCGGCAATTCCTCTACTAGGTATATACCCAGATGATCAAAAATCATTTTACAACAAAGACATTTGCACCAGAATGTTTACTGCAGCCCAATTCATAATAGCTAAGGCATGGAACCAGCCCAAGTGCCCATGGACCCATGAATGGATTACCAAATTGTGGTATATGTACACTGTGGAATACTATGCAGCCATAAAAGATGGTGACTTCACCTCTTTTATGTTTACCTAGATGGAGCTGGAACATATTCTTCTTAGCAAAGTATCTGAAGAATGGAAAAAAAAGTATCCAATGTACTCATACTATGTACTATTATGAAATCAATATATAAGCACCTATACATTCATATAAATGGTAAAACATAACTCTAGTCCAGAAAGTAGAAGGGAAGAGGAGAGAGAGGGGATGGGAGGGGAGGGGGAAGGAGGGAGAGGGGAAAGTATCTGGGGGGACCTTAGTTAATATGCATGATGCAATTTCAAAACTATTAAGAAAGAATATAATTGTGATGGATGTGTTAATCAGTTCAATGTAAGCATTTCACATTGTATATCAAATCAGTATAGTGAACCCCATAAATGCATCAATGTACACAATTATAATTTAATAAAACAATAAAAACAGGATTCTTTGACGCTCCTTCCACCAAGAAGAAGAGTTTATTTCCCCTTGTTCCCTTGAGTCTGAGTTAACTTGCTTTGACTCACAGGGTGTAGTGGAAGTGGTAGGGTGCCAGTTCCAAGATCTGAAGAGGCCATAGGCATCCACGTTCATGCTGGGGTCTCTTTCACCAGCATGTGAACAAGTCACATGCCCAGGCTAGCCTGCTGGGAACAGCATGAGGTGCAGCCTGCCCAGCCTGAGACATATAAAGGAATCCAGCTAAGAGCAGCCTAGACCAGGACGATCCACCAAGCTGAACTCAAACTGCTGACTTATAATATTACCGACTATATAAAATGGTGGTTGTTTTAAGCCACTAGATCTTGAGGTAGTTTGTCACATAGTAATAGATAAATGATAGTGTCTAAAACTCAGAACTCAATGAGCATGAGCTCTGATTGGCTCCTCATTTCCTTTTCCCAACATCTGGAGAAGGGGTCTGGCACGGTGTGTTAGGCTGAATCACTGATTTGATTCTTTACTCAGCTCTGGACTCACTCTGTACACCAGGCAACTTTGCACTTCCTATAAAACGTAGAAGTGATTCTCACCCCTAGATTTTGGGCATGGGGATGTGACTTGTTTTGGACACTGGAATGAGAGTTAAAATAATGGTTTGCCAGTTCCAAGCCCAGAATTAAGAACCCTGGCATATTTCACTTGTTACCTTGTATTTCTACCATCACCATGAGAAGACCTCCCCCCGAGTCACTGCTACCACTTCAACCTGGGCCCCACTAAAAAAATATGTGGAGCTGGAACATATTCTTAGCAAACTATCTTAAGAATGGAAGAGAAAGTATCCAATGTACTCAGCCCTACTATGAAATAATTCATAGCTTTCATATGAAGGCTATAACCCTATTATAGCACAAGAATATGGGGAAAGGGTCAAGGGAGGAGAGGGGAGGGGGGAGGCTGGGTGGAGGGAGGGTAATTGGTAGGATCACACCTACAGTGCATCTTAGAAGGGTACAGGTGAAACTTACTAAATACAGAATATGAATGTCTGAACACAATAACTAAGAAAACGCCATGAAGGCTATGTTAACCAGTTTTATGAAAATATTTCAGATTGTATGTAAAACCAGCACATTGTATTACACCCCATGATTGCATTAATGTACACAGCTATGATTTAATTAAAAAAATGTGAGAAATAAATGATTATCATTGTGTCCAACTGAGATTTAAGAGCGGTTTGTTGTACAGCAATAGCTTCCTCACACATTGAGCTCAATTTTGACACAGCCAATATGTCTGCCCCCCTTCAAAGATAAGGGGGTGTCTCAGGCCCGGGTTCTAGGATGCTGGGTCCCAAGATATTTGCCTGCAGACCCGTCACTGAGTGACATTGGAAAAATGACCCTCAAGAGGCCAGGGCAAGATCAAACCAAGCAGAGAGTCCAATTAAAGCATCAGAGAGCAGGGAGTGTTAAGAAATTAGGGTAACAGGTAAAAATGCCTAAAACAAGAGCTAATCCAGGTAAAGCAAGTAAGTTCTTGAAGAAAAGGAACAGGAGGTGAGACCTGGAAAGATTTCTAGCTCTTTTGGGGGAGGTGTGCACCTTAGCTCCTGATACCTCAGAAAAAACAGGCTTTTCTGGAGAATAAGACAAGCTCTACAACTTCCCTCCTCTTCCTGAGTCACAGGGATGTGGCTGGCCACCGAGCTTTGGCGTCTGTGTGTGTTCAGCTTAGTCCACCTGCAGTCACACAGGTGTGGCTTCTCTTCCCGCGGAGGGATATTTGCTCTTCTTCCCCTGGAGTTTTCTCACATCCTTTCAGGCCCATTCTTCATCCTCCACTGGGTATCAAGGCAATATGTGCGAATCGTTTACAGAGCAGCTGTGTTTCTAAAACATTCCGCAATAACAAAAATGGTCTATAACCTGTGCTGTCCAACATAGTAGCCACTAACTGCATGTGATTACTGAGCACTTAAAATGTAACTGGTAACTGGTGTGACTGAGAAGCTGCATTTTTAATTTTATTTAACTTTAATTCTTTTAAATTTAAGTGGTCCCATGCAGCTAACAGCTACCATTCTGGAAAGCACAATTCTAGAGAGCAGTGTGCTGAGCAAACCCAATGCATTATGAATCCTTGATAGATACTACTCATTTAAAATTGAAAGCTATTGGAAAGCTAAGCCTCTGCACAGTATAGCACAGTAGCCATAGGCTTGATGGTCCCTTTTGCAGCTCCTGTTTCAGAGCTGAGTGTGCTGGGGGCTGGCAGTCAGCACTCAAAGTTCTCAAGTGCCAAGAACCACTCATTTTGACAAAGGATTTATGATATGAGGTACACCACTGAAATAAGAGGACAGTGCCACCGTGGACCTGTGGTGCTGGGATTTCAAAGTCTAGAGTCTGCACAGCCACAGACAGGAACCTCCCTCTTGTGCTCAATTAAAGACTCTGAGTTCAAGATGCTGCATTTGGTGGCTTTTCTTCCTTAAAAAAAAAAAAGAAAGAAATGAAAACTAAAGCTGCTCATAACTGAACTCATCTGCACTCATCTTTACTCTCCAGGGTTGGAAAAGAATCTAGCATGGCTGGGACGATATGTTTACTTTCCAATTCTCTATTCCCCAGTTTAGCCCAAAGTAGGGCGTGCTGTGAATGACCTTTTCAAAAGTTTACGCAGACCTGAGGAATGAGAATGCAAATGTTGGACCATGCTCCCTGAAAATGGGTTTTAATTTTTCTTCTCTTCCTGATCACAAACCCATCCTCAAAGGGTGAATTGTCACTATAGGTTTGATAAGCAAAAGAGAATGATCTTAAAGGCCTGTTACCAGCTCACTATGGGGCACCCAAGATGCAACCCAGCCATAGTGCCTTGGTTTCCCCTTCCATACAGGCTTCCAGCTCTCCACAGGCGAGCCCCTGTGGTGTCCATGTCCCCAGTAAGGCCGAGGTCTCTCTGTTGGGATGTCAGCTCCCTGACCCACCTCAGAAGCCAGCCCCAGCTTCTCGTTCAGCATCGGGCCCTCCCACTGCTCCGGGCCCAGTCTCCTCTGTTTCTTGAAGGTTCTCGGCACTGGTTTAGCGCCCAGTCCCTTTCTTCCTGCTCTCTCACCTGGCTTCTTTCTGGGGCCCTGAGTCTGCTAGTCAGGGGAAACTCCCTGAAGACAGCTCCCCAGCCCCCCAGCGCTCTGCATCTTGTAGCTGCTGGCATGAGGTGGGGGTTCAATGCATGCTGGAAGCGGGGTGGGCAGGGGCTGCTCAAAGTGACTGGCCACCAGGATACATGGCATTTCTGGGCTTTATGCCTCGTGGTGATGGAACCAGGAACAGACCAGCTCAGAGAAGCATCTCTGAAGGAA
The DNA here is from genome assembly GCA_963574655.1 of Perodicticus potto. Taxonomy (NCBI): domain Eukaryota; kingdom Metazoa; phylum Chordata; class Mammalia; order Primates; family Lorisidae; genus Perodicticus; species Perodicticus potto. The sequence continues at coordinate 18,005 of CAUYRH010148918.1, forward strand.
AGTTGGAGAAGCTGCCGGGGAAAACAGGACACACCCGACAGCCTGTTTTGAGTGAACTTCAGGTGTGGTGCGAGCAGCAGCTGCAGCAGGCTGGACGTGTACTCTCAGGCCCCACCCAGACCCTCTGAGGCAGAATCCGCATCTGACCGGCACCCCCAGGAACCCCGTGCACAGTAAAATGCGAGAAGAGCTGGCCTAGAGGTGGACAGACCCCTGGGACATGCCCAGGAGACTGAATTCTACTGAAAAGGATACCCTGCTGAACATGCCTGAGAACTCCTGAGGGGCCCCAAACCCACACATTCTGCCCGAGCGCGCGAAGATTCAGCTCTTTACCTACACGACAATATTAAGTGTCTTTACTTAAGACCAAGCCAGCAAACAAGGCTTCTATTCAGACACAGCCCGAGAAAGTCAGGTCTAAGGGCGGAGGGTCTTGGGGAAGGCGTGAGTAGGGGTGATTCTCGAGAAGTCAAGAAAGCCAGGGCAAAATGACCCTGCCTTGAATTCATTCATTGTTGTAATGATGTCACTCCCGGAAGTCCACCCAAGCAAGGCAGGTGACTGCTGCCCACAGAGAAGGTCCACTTGGGAGGCACACTTGGCAGTCAGAGGGATCCTTACGGGTAGGCAGTTGGGTGGTTTTCTTTTGTTTTTCCTAGAAATTATATTATTTGCTTCTTTTTGTTACTTCTAAATGGTGTGGGCACAGAGTCTGAAAAATGAGGCCTTCACTGGCCACTAAAGACAGAAAATCTTTTTTTTTTTTTTTAATTAAATCATTGCTGCGTACATTAGTGCAATCAAGGGGTACAATGTGCTAGTTTCATATATAATCTGAAGTGTTTTCATCAAACTCTTTAACATGCCCTTCATGGCATTTTCTTAGTTATTGTGTGAAGACATTTGTATTCTGCATTTAGTAAGTTTTGCCTGTACCCTTCTAAGATGCACCATAGGTGTGGCCCTACCAATTACCCTCCCTCCATCCCAACCTCCCCACTCCCCTCCCTTCCCATACTCTTGTGCTACAGTTGGGTTATAGCCTTCATATGAAACCTTTAAATTAGCTTCATAGTAGGGCTGAGTACATTGGATACTTTTTCTTCCATTCTTGAGATACTAAGACAGAAAATCTTAAAGGCACTTTTCACATCAACCCCCCACCAAAAAGAAACTGGTAGCTCTGAAAGTTTTATTTTTTACTTTCTTCAGAGACAATGACATTTTCATTCTAGGGTCCCTTGGAAAATGTCTGGGCTTTGCCAACATTTACACTGGCAAATGTACCAAGAGCTGATGGAGCCCTATCCTTCTCTCCCTCTGTCTTTGCGATGCAGACGCAAAAGCGAGACCAGAGCTGCAGTTCCTTCCAGACCTACAAACACTCTTCTTCCCAAACTCTCACCTAGGATGGAAGCTCAAGCCCCATTTCTCAGGTAAGGAACAAACGAATTATTCATCCAGAAGACTGGACAGACTATGTCCCAGCAGGTGGGGCTTTATCCAATTTCCCCATGAACTTGCAGGCGTCCCAGTGACCCCTGAGGACAGCCTGAGTGGAGACTCCAGCCACCTGGACCCTGATGAACCTCAGCCTTGTCGTCAAGCCTTACTGTCAAACCGCTGAGGGTTTGGCAGTGTCATCTCTTAGTCCTCCAGTCTCTTTGTCTCAATAGTGCTGCCCAATCTCTCACCCTCTGGAGGACCTCCCATTGCAGAGCACGGCAGAATGTACTGCTTTTGAAAGAGCTTTGAATTTGAGATGCTTGAGCACAATCATTATCCCTTCTAGCTTCCCCCCAAAGGAAGATTGACAGTGAACAAACTCTTAAGACTTCCCTGCCATCATTTCTTTTATCCCAAAGGGAGAAGAATAATCATTTAATCTTATTTCTAACATGCTGGAAGCTGCCCTGATAAAAAGATCTGCTTAACTAGTGAAGGTGAAGTGGGAGGATTTGCAGGATTACAGCCTCCTTGTGCTGGGGGACCCTCAGGCTAGACAGACTGGGAATTGTGGAGTGAGTCTTTGAAGGAAAAGTGGTCCAGTTTCCCTGAAAATGCAAAGGAGGGCCTTTGACGGGGGCAGGAGGAGTCTTGCAACCCTTTTGGTGAGTCCTGGAGTATTTCTTTCTTGCAGAATGAAATACATAGTATCCCAAAGTCATAGACACTGGCCTCCCATCTTCTGTTCCATCTTGATCAACCTTCCTGTCAGCCAAGATTTTCCCTTGCCATAATTTACTCTGCACCCATAACTTTTCATCTGTACTACCCTCTTCATAACCAGACGTGGTGTTCTTTTTCTTCTGCCTGATTAACATAAGGGTATATGCGATTAGGTGACATTGTGTTTGTTAGGAAAAGTCTGAGCTGTATTGGAATCCTTCGGTCAGAAGGCGTGCCATTTACCCCTACATCATACCTGGTAGGTAGGAGCTTACCGAGGCCCTCCCCCTACTTGACTTTACAGCTTTTGTATCTTTTGGATAGAGTTAGAGAACATTCTCCTTGGTAAAGTATCTCACGAATGGAAAAACCTCATATACTCAAACCTCATTTGAAACCAACAGATGAACAACTACAGGCCACAGGAGAGGGCAAACGTGGTATTCTTTTAAGATTACCTACTGTCTTGGTGTCTCCTTCACTTTACACTTAGGACTAAATGTGGAACCCCCATTTCCTATACCTAGGTCAATTTGATGTGAATTTCCTAGGCCTCAATTCCCTCCTCAACACTCATTCACCTTGCCCCCGGCGGAAGGGACTGTATTCATTCGTTTCCTGGCCAAGGAACCCATACACCTATATATACCCTGAGACTAAAAGCCTAAAGGGAGAGATGGGGAAAGACCGGGAGAGAAACGGAGAGAGCTTTTCTCTCCCCACTTGAGTTCTCTCTCTCTACCAGGAGCTTTAGTGTTTTCTGTATTCTTTTCTGTAAATAAATTCTGTCTTACCACTGGGGGGGGAAAAAAAA
>CAUYRH010148919.1:0-18653 GCA_963574655.1 Perodicticus potto
CCACTTGTCTCCGGTCCCCAGAAGGACAGAGATTCTGACGCAGGCTACAGCAGGGATGAACCTTCAGGACATCCACTAAGTGAAATAAGCCAGTTCCAAAGGCACAAATGCTGTGTTCTTCCCACTCATCTGAGGCACCTAAAGCAGTCAAATTCACACAGACAGAAAGCAAAACGGTGGTGGCCAAGGACTTTTGGGAGGTGGGAATGGGGAGTTGGGGATTACGGAGACAGGGGGTCAGCCAGGGAAGATGAAAAAGTTCTGGAGATGGACGGTGGTGATGGTTACACAACACTGTGAATGTACTTACTGCTGCAGAATTATACACTTTTAAAAAATGGTGAAAATGGTAACTTTTATGTTCTATGTTCTTCAACACAATAAAAATAATGAAAATAAATCACATTTGTGTTTGCCTTAGGAAGGAAAGATGCAATTCTTTTTGCCAGAAAGTTCCCTTTCTCCATGGTTAGTATGGACAATCCTTTACATGCCTTTGCACTCCTGTAAAAAGAATCCCTGATGCCTGCAAGGAAATAGAAAATTTAACTCACTCTGAGATATATGAATGGGCAATTCACAGAAGAAAAACTAGCAGCCAAGACACCTGTGAGAAACTCCTTAACCTCACTAATCATTAAATAATGGCAGATTAAAACAGAACCATTTTTCACCTGTCAACCCAGAAACCTTGATAAAGATTGATCATGTCCAGGGTTGGTCTGGTAGAGGAAATGACTCTCTCACGCTCTGTTAAGTGGGACCGTAAATGCGTGTGACCTTATTGGAATGCAGTTTGTTGGCATCTATCACAGTCTATTAACGTACGCATGCATACTCTGACCTAACCATTCTATGTCTGTTACTTCATCATATAGAAACTCTGCTTTATTGGACAGATCTGAGTGTCCTCCTTGTATTCTCCTGCTCTCATTGTTTCTCAGACCCTAAGCTGCTGGCTCTGTCTCAGTTGTCACCCTTCATGTGGCCTCTGGGGTTTTGTCACCTAAGGCTTGATCAGCAGCACATCCAGAGTCTTTAGCACTTCCCACACTGTACTCAGATGTGATATCAGGCCACAGGGAGTGGGATCTAGCCTCTAGGAGCAGCTGCTACACAGGCTGGATGATACAATGTACAGGTGCGAGAAGGTTAATTCACTATGGGGTGAACTTTGACCACTGGAAGACAGGATGTGAGTAGCAGCTAGGAAGATCCACTTTCCCTCCCTTCCTCTCAGTGGACCATTCCTGCGGTATGGTTTTGCACAGCCTGCCTTAAGACAGCCCATGTGGCTGAGCAGATGCAGCTGCTGAGTGACTAACTATGTCCCTTTGTGTCTCACAATGAAGCAGTGGCCAATGTGGTACCATCTTGCATTGTTTTCCCTTCTTCTACCTCCCTGACTCTTAATGTCCTGGCATTGCACCTACCAAATAAAGCTTTAGCACTTAATCCTTGCCTCAGGCTCTGTGCTCTGAGGTAGGCTCAAACAATTGACAGTATGCTCAGAGATTTATATGCAAGGCAGGGTGGTACCAACACAGTAAAAAGTGGCAAATAAATAATTTATGGAATATCCACAGTATAAATTATTAGGTGGTACACAGTGGTAATGCCAGAAACATATTACATATATGTACTGATATGAAAAGATGTCCTTAATATAATGTTAGGTGAAAATAAGCAAGATATAGAATAATACATATTTTAATAAAATTAAAACAATAGAGGCCAAGTGAAATGGCTCACGCCTGTAATCCTAGCACTTTGGGAGGCCAAGGTGGGTGGATTATCTGATCTCACAAATGCATGATTAGCCTGAGCCAGAGCGAGACCTCATCTCTAAAAATAGCCAGACATTGTGGCGGGTGCCTACAGTCCCAGCTACTCAGGAGGGTAAGGCAAGAGAATTGCTTGAGCTTAAGAGTTTGAGGTTGCTGTGAGCTATGATACCACAGCACTCTACCAAGAGCAATAAAGTGAGACTCTGTTTCAAACAAACAACAGAAAAACAGAATTCTATACTGCATGTATAGGAAAAGAATTTTAAAGAATACACCCATCTGGTTTCTATGTAGACGTATCCTGTTGGCTGGATTTCATTTTTTTACTTTATATACTTGTGCATTATTTAAATTTGTTACAATAAATTACTTTTAGTAATTTTTTAAAAAAACAATGTCTTAAAAATCTAGAGAAAGTTTGTTCTAAAGACACAAAGAAGAAAATACACAGAGATAATTAAGAATTGACTGTATTTGTTTGGTTAAATGGAAAATGCTCTGAAACTCTCTGGACCACATCTCCCTGGGTGGGCGGCTCAGAATTCTAGTTCATTACCTGATAAAATGCGAATTTAATATTGCCATTAGGAGTAAATGACTGATCTGATTGAAAAAAGAACCTAGCAGAAGATAAAAGGGAAAGCTGTTGATATCTCCATGTGGAGAAAGGTCTCTTAATATCTTTCTGTCGTACTTTTGTGCGTTCAACTGTGAAAACTTGGGGAGAGGAAAATGAATCAACATTAGAGGGCTGCCTTTTAATTTACACCCGTGAAATAATTTTGGCGGTCGTTCGTAAGTGTTTAACTAATGTTTATTTTGGAAATGTCACCATTGCCTCTGAAATTTACTTTGATATTCTCTGAGTGTTATCTCTCTATTAATATGTAAGCCTGGAAAGAGTTGCTCTGTGTTTCGTGTCCTGACATCTTTTTTGATGTGCTAAGACTTGGCCTGAATTCGATAATAATGGTCACAGTTAAGAGGAAAAATAAAAAAGGTATCTTAAAATAGAATCTGTTCTGTTCTCTATCCACCAGAAACCTAGGTATCCCTTCTCCTTATATCCCAACAAATATGCTGGAGATACCTGAGGTAGACTTGGCTTCTGGGGTGTTGTCCACTATAGTTTATACACTTTGGGAGTGAGAATCTTTGAATACCAGCAGAAGTGACTACTCACTGTCTTCTAGGGAGACATACCCAGCATGCTGAGAAGCATGTTCTCTTCTCTCCAGTCACACACACAAATGTTATATCCCTCTTTTGTCTAGCTAAACATGGGAGTACCTTAAAGATATTGGGGGGCATCTCAAACACTGAGGTTAAAGTCCTGCTCAATAACCCAAAGTCTTAAGGAAGAATGATAGCTACTAACAAGTGTTAAATACTTTGCTGCTCTTTGCTACCAGTCCCTATTACCTTCTTGTCCCCACATTTTCAATCTTTAGTAAGTTTATAATTATGTCATAATCAGCTAATTACCATGTCCACTTTGGGACAAAGAAGAGCGAGCTAATGTAGAGAGGTGGTAACTAGCTTCTATAAAACCAGGGCTGTCATTTCATGAGGAAATTCAAGCAGCCCTACAGAAAGATTAAGTGGAGAAGAAATGAAGCTTCCTGCCAAAAGCCAATTTGCCATCCATGTGAGGGTGCCATCTTGGAAGTGGATGGTTCAGCCTCAGTTAAGCCTTCAGATTAGACTGCAGCCCCAGGCAATATATTTGCTATCTTCATCAGAGATTCTTATCCAAAACTTACTAGCTAAGCTGTTCCAAAACTCCTTACCCATAGACACTATGGGATAATTAGTGTGTATTGTTGTGTTAAGCCACTAAGTTTTGAGATAATTTGTTCTACAGCACATAATACACAGTGATTTTTTGGGCGGCACCTGTGGCTTCATCAAGTAGGGTGCCGGCCCCATATACTGAAGGTGGTGGGTTCAAACCCGGCCTCAGCCGAACTGCAAAAACAGAAAAACAGCCAGGCGTTATGGCGGCGCCTGTAGTCCCAGCTACTCGGGAGGCTGAGGCAAGAGAATCGCCTAAGCCCAGGAGTTGGAGGTCGCTGTGAGCTGTGTGATGCCATGGCACTCTACTGAGGGCGAGAAAGTGAGACTCTGTCTCTACAAAAAAAAAAAAAAAAGATACATAGTGATTTTAAAGAAAACTTTGAGTGCCTAGTATAGTGAGTCGGAAATGTTTTTTTCTTATCTTTTTTTTTCTGTTGTTAAATCATAGCTGTGTACATTAATGCAATCATGGGGTACAATGTGCTGGTTTTATATACAATCTGAAATAGTTTCACCAAAATGGTTAACATAAACTTCATAGCACCCTCTTAGTTATTGTGTTAAGACATACATTTAGTAAATTTTTTTGTAAGTGTTTTATTAGTGATAATTCAATAGATGAATAAATATGAAAAAAAGGAGAAGAAAGATGTCAGCAAAAATCATGATAGGTAAGTAGCTTTCCAACCCACATGACCAATAAGAGGATAGCATTTTCTCCATTCACATTGTATGAGGGCTTAAGCAATTTTATATGGATGTTTAAGAACTAGATAACTTCAGAAGGCTGTTGAACTTGGGATCCTGGGTTCTCATGCCTCCTTTCTTCTCTGGGAATGTGAGTAAAGAAAGACAGAAGGAAGCACCAGAGGACTAATGGACACTATGATATGCCACCCAGATAACCCCCTCCCAGAAACTTCCCTTAGTTAAAGAAAACATTCCAAAAGTCACAGTCTCTCCTTGGGGATAGTCAACTGGTTAGTGAGGTCATATAAAGACATAAGCCCTGGGCGGTGCCTATGGCTCAGTGAGTAGGGCCCTGGTCCCATTACCGAGGGTGGTGGGTTCAAACCCGCCCCGGCCAAACTGCAACAAAGAAAAAATAGCCGAGCGTTGTGGCAGGTGCCTATAGTCCCAGCTACTGGGGAGGCTGAGGCAAGAGAATCGCCTAAGCCCAGGAGTTGGAGGTTGCTGTGAGCTGTGTGACACCATGGCACTCTACCGAGGGCGATAAAGTGAGACTCTGTCTCTACAAAAAAAAAAAAAGACATAAGCCCTTTGTCTCAATTCAGAACAACTCTACATTGTCAGCCCAGCTTCTGAGCACCCTGTGAGGTTGGATGAGGTCTTTATTGAGACCGTATCACAGCCCAACTTCTCCTTCTGCCCAACCTTGCTTCTTTTACTCTACCACTAATGCTGATTCCAGGAATGCTCCCTTAACAACTTCCAATATGCTAACCTCTTTCTCAACTTGTGCTTCCCAGGAAATAACCTATAGTATTTGGCAAACTTGGGAAAGAAAGCCAGGCTTCATGATTCATTTTCCTTTTCTCTTCCTGCCCTCCTTCATTTCATTCTTTTGTTCCTTCATTCATCCATTATTCTCATGTGCATGCACATAATGAGCAAAGGCTAAAAGCTCTGCATTAAACAGGAATTGATTGGAAGACACTGAGTTTAGCAGTTTTGCTAAGATTTCACTGAATGCAGTTTTCTTTATATTCTTGTTAGGAGTTCATAGTAATTCTTGAAGCTGTATGTTGATGTCTTTTGCCAATTTTGGAAAATTCTCACTCATTATCTCTTCACATTTTGCTTCTCTCTCTTTGTTTCTCTCCTTTTCCTCAGAATGTCATTCACAAATATATTAAACATTTTTTAAAAGGCCCATATGTCTTATACACATTCTTTTCAATATTTTTCATTATTTTCCCCTTTTTCTTCAGTTTGGATATTTTCTGCTGACCCACACTCTAGTTCACTAATTCTCTCTTCAACTATATCTAATGTGCTATTAAACCCATTTAGGGAACTATTAATTCCCATTACTATATCTTTCAGTTCTGGAAAGTTCATTTGACTTTTTCAGTTTTCAGATCTCTGCTGAGACTATTCACTTTGTCATTTGATATCTTTATATCTTAGTCATATGTCTTACAATGAAATAGAAGCAATCAAAAATAACTAACCACTGATAAATGTAACAACAGATGTATTTCAACATTATGCTGAGTGAAAGAAGCCAGACACAAAAGAGTACATATTGTATGAATCAATTTCTATGAAATTCTAGAAAATGTAAAGTAATCTTTAGTAACAGCAAGTGGTTGATGAGTCTGGGAGATGAAGAGATTGATTACAAAAGGCATAAGGACATTGTCATCACCCCAGCTTTTTGAGGAGATAAAAATATTCCGTTTGTCCCTTGTGGTATCATTTATAAAGGTGCATGCACTTATCAAAAATCATCCAACTATATATTTAAATGGCTACAATTTATTATACCTCAATAGTTTCTTTTAGAAACTAAATTAAACTCAGACCAGTTGGGAAGACAGCTTCTAATTCTGGCTAATCCTAGAAGACAAGAATTAAATATAAATCAAATCAAGTTAAAATAAATGAAGACAAAGTCCATATTGGATACTCTGGATCTTTTCAGGGTCTTTTTGTTTTCCTCTTGGTTTTCAGTCATGTAGTTCTGCTTCCTAATATGTCTGGTAATTCTTTTATTGAATTCCTGAAATTGTACCTAAAAATATGAGGAGATAATTTGAGTTTCTGGATGATGTTATCTATCTTCAGAGAGGATTTAAATTTTGCTTCTGCCAGGCAGTTTGGAGAGAAGCAAATCATATTAATGCAATCAGGGATTGGGTAGATTTGATACTGGGCTTCATTTTTATAAGAACTGTTCTATTTCTAGTTTACCTTTACCCACAGAGTATGGCTCATCAGGGTCCCTTCTAGACACACTGGGTTTTTTTCACCAGGTTCCCCTTTCACTTGATGGACTGTGATCTCCAACCTTTGCCCCTGATCCTCATGACCTGCAGAAATTTCTGATTAGCTTCTTCATTTCTTAGCCACCATTTTGGAATTAGTAAACACCTTGAGGGGGAAAGCAGCATTGAACTTTGGGGTCCACTTTTTTGTGCCTACTTTCTTTCTGGGATTATTGCAACTCAAGTCCTTACTACCTCAGCAGCTTGCTCATGCTTTCAAATATATATTTAATATTTTGTACAGCTTTTCTAGTTATTCTTGGTGAGGAGGATGGTTTTCAGCAAAACAACTCACCATTTCTGGAAGCAGAAATTTCTCCAGGACTCTTGGGAAATGCAGACCCTAAGCCTACCCTTATCTTCCGGGAGTTTACTAGGAGTCATTCAGGATTGCTATAATGCTATCTTCTGAACTGAAAGGCTACCAAGCTCTGCAACATTTCCTGTGTGCAGCTGGCCACGGGAAACACTCAACTTACAAGTTTGAAAATCCTAATAATAATGCACCCATGTACAGCATGTCTGAATGTCTTAAGTGATGCGAAGGAATCATCTCACTTGAGCCTCATCATTGACACTTAAAAAAAAACCAAACAGCTTTACTGAGGTATGATTTACACAAAATTCACTCATTTAAAGTGTATAATTCAATGATTTTTATTAAATTTACAGAATGATGATCATCACAATTCAATTCTAAAACATTTCCATCACCCAAAAAAGACACCTTGTGAAAATGTCACTCACCATTCCCAGAACCATTACCCAAGCAACAACTAATCGACTGTCGCTATATATTTGCCATTCCTTGATATTTCATGCAAATGAAATGATACTGAATCTGTTTTTTTTAATCTGCCTTCTTTCATTTATCAGTTAATCTTTTAGTATTATTACCATCACTTTACAAATGGAAAAATTGAAGATTGCAGAGATCAAGAGATTTATTTGCTTATAGTTAATCAGCTGGTCAGTGACAAAGACATCAAGATTTGATCCCAAATCTGAATGCTTTTTCTCTCTAAAAAACTGCCTCCATCACTTGTGAGCTTCCTAAGAGCCAGAGTCACATCTTATGGGTCTTTAGATCCTGAGTGGTGAACACAGAGTCACAAGTGCACAGTAAGTAATCATTTGTTGAAGCAACTCACCATCCCCAGGTACCACTTTGAGTGATGTTCTATTTCCCACTATTAGTGGATATTGACCCAGGGACCACACATTTGTGTTATAGATGACCAGAGGAAAAAGCAAAGGAAGGAAAACTGAAGAAATATTGGTGCCCCCAGCACAAATAGTTTGTGGGTTAACCACCACTGAAGCTTAGGCACTTTAGGGCTCCCAGATGAATTAGGTTTGCCCCTAGCTCCACGGTCAACAGCAAAGGGTGAATCCATTTTCTGCCTAGGTGGCTCAGAATGTGGATCAAGACACTTATCTGTGATCCATCACCAATAACCACTGTGTGGGTAGTTCCCACTCTTCTTTTTTGCAGATTGTGACATTCCCAGTACTCATGACTTGGACTGCACAATTCTGGGAGAGCAGGGAGAGAAAGATCCAGCCCAGTCATATTCCATTGATCCCACTTATCTATCCAGCACATACACAGGAAATAAAACCTAAAAATGTAGAGAGCCCTGCCATTTGTAAATCACTGTGGGCAGATCAGAAGATATACAATCATCTACTTCTAAGAAACTTTATTACCAAACTTGCAGGCAGTAGAGAAGAGAGGTTAAAAGCACAGGATCTGGAGTCAGATGCTGGGTTCACACCACAACTCCACCACTTACTAGTTACACACTCTCAGGCAGGTTATTTCACCCCTCTGTGCCTTGGTCTCCTCATCTGTAGAATGGGAATCAAGATAGCATATACTTCACAGGATTGTTACAAGGATTTAAATAATATAGCATAGAAAGGGGCTAGTGTGGAGCAAGAACTCAGTTACTGAGTTCATCCTCATATATATGCATGTAAATAACACAGACCTCATTTTGGGTAGTGCATTATAATGATGTAAGATATTATCATTGGGAGAACCTAGGTAAAGGCTACAAGGGAACACTACACTATTTTTGAATTTTCTCATGAATCTAAAATTATTTCAAAACAAAAAACTTTAAAAAATTCCAAAACCGGGGGGCGGCACCTGTGGCTCAAAGGAGTAGGGCACTGGCCCCATATGCCAGAGGTGGTGGGTTCAAACCCAACCCCGGCCAAAAACCAAAAAAAAAATAAAAAATTCCAAAGTCAAAGATAAAAATAATAATCATAATTCCACTAGCCACTCTCTACATCTCTCACCTCTACTTCCATGATTTAGCTTCACAACACAGATTTGCCAAGTCAGAGAGAGGAAGGGACCCCAGACATTCCATGAGCATCTTGGGGATGATTTGTACATCCTATTCCACAGATTTAGGGAGCTAAGAGATGATCTCATTCAGCTCCTGAAAGTTACGTAACTGCTTTGGCCTCATGAGCACGGTGGCACCAGGTGACAAACTCAAGCCCATTTTGTTGGACGAATCTGAGACCATTTCTATTAATGTCTCCAATGAGACCTAACGTGTATCTCTATACCTCTCTGTGCTCCTGTTAAAAAAAAATTAGGGGATAGAAAAATGCCCAGTCCTCTTGAGAATCCAGGATTGGGGATGTGATTCACTCAGGATTAAATCATCATTTCCTGCATCTTATTTTATATGTGTAATTCAAGAACTCAGAGAGTCAACACTGTTGAAATTTACAATCAGCCTTCACAGACTCTGTACCCAAAACATCTGCAAAGCAAAAGAAAAACTGTGTCTCAGAGAACAGCTTTGATAAGACAACAATAGCTACTTTATTCAACTGGCATCTCACTCTCAATGAGCCTATTTGTGCAATTTGAGTGTTGTGCAATTTAGTTATCAAGATTCTTTTTTCCAGGCCCTGACAGACAAGGTCAAACAGGATTATACATGTTAACACCTTTCACTGAGCTAAACAAAGGTCACCCCCTGCCTAACCCACAATGGTTGGAGAAATCTCCATATAAAAATCTGGTGGTAAGATTTTTTTCTGTACAAAATTTCCAGGTCCATTCTATACCACGAAGTTACAATTCAATAATTTTCAGAATCTCGAATTGTTTAGAAATGTCTTTTTTTCTCTACTTTTAGGAATTAGAGGAAATAATTTCTCAAACCCAGACCAAGCTGATACCCACTGAGTAAATATTTATTAAACCTCCTCTATATTCCAAACATGGTGCTAAATGCCAGGAATATATGAGACAAGGAGTGAACACTGTTCTCCTGGAATGCATAGTCAGATCTGAGAGAATGATCAGTAGCTGAACAATTATAACACTTTGATGTAAGCAAGCACTCCGAGGATGGAGTTGAAGGTAGTAGTTCAAAGCACAGGTATTAAGAGACAAAGCAGACTTTAAAACTAGACTCTATCAGCTGCTTCTTTAAACATTCATCATACAAATTTGCTAATGCATCCCAGTGCTTGGCACATGATAGATGCCCAACAGACACATGGGGGTGAACAGTGGTTGTATTCAATAATACCTTACGTGTACATTTATTTATTCCTTCCTTTATACCAGCAAGGATTTTAAACTGCTCACAACTATACATCACAGAAGAAAAAAAGATTTTTGGTGAGCTAATGCAAAAAATGAACAAGCAGGAAATAAGAGTAGGAAACAAATGTGAAACCAAGCTGGAGAAAAGAATATAATGCCTATCCTGACAATAGCAAGAAGGTGGCCACGAATTTGATCTTGAGCTTCCTGGTGGTCAGAGCAAAGAGCAAAACTCATCAGTTATCTGACCCAGTCGCTGGTTCCACATTCTGAAAAATGAGAGTGTATGAGAATCACAACTCTTCCCGTTCCTGACATCAGAAATAAATGACCACTGTAAGTCCTCAACACAACACTGATTACTATAATAATCAACACCTTCTTGTGACTTTCTTAAAATGTCTTTTAATTAATACTGAATATAGGAATGAAAATGTATATTCCTAAAATTAATTCTATGGGAATTCACAACGATGCAGCTCCGACGTCATCCAGAGACTAATTTTCACATACTGAGAAGAACTGCGTGTAGTGTCATCCATAAACTCTACACTCTTCAGTCAACATTTTGCAAAATAAAAAGCATCGGTAAGTACCCTACCAAGTGATGGCGTGCTGCTTCACTGAGTGTGTTACCCTTTGCTTTATTATCCATATCCTTGGCTCATACAGAAGTGGGTCATAGGACTGCCCATGGACAGGCCAAGATAGGACCCCTCTCAAGTAATTTCAGATTCCTCCTAACACAGAGGAGGAAACACGAGAAATCCCAAAGCTCTAAGGAAGTGGCGTGACACATGCCTGACGTACTCCCATTTGTAACGTCTGTTGCTCATGGAAATGCAAATCTACCGAACTTCAGGGAGACGGATCACACATGTCGTAGGTGCTTGATACTGTGTTCTAGACAGAAAGAATGGCATGTGCAAAAGTCCTGGGGTAGGAGGGAAGAGGGTGCAATGAGGAATGGCTTAGGAGAAAGTGTGTGTGTGTGTAAAGAGGAGGAGTTGGTGAGGTGGGGAAGATGATACACAATGAAGCTGAGAGCTAGGGGCCAGTGTACATCGAGCCTAGTGTGCCCCACTGAGTTTTGTTTTTGGCCTAAGAGCAAGGGAGGGCCATGGAAAGGTTAGAAGCAGAGACTACCTGATCAGATCTGCTTTTCACAAAGATCCTACTGGCTACAGAGTGGGGAATGAATTGGAAAAAAGCAAAGAGAAAAGAGGAATTAAGAGATTGTGGCATGATGGTGATGATGGCTTTGATACAGTAGTAGAAACATGGATGGAGAGAAGTGATCTGAGAGCTAAGCAGGCAGTGAAAATTGGTGGGAGTTAGGGACACAAGGTTTCTGCAAGTTGCAGTCACTGAATTGGTGAAGAAGGGTCATGCCAATGGGAAGTACAGATGGGTGGTATTGATGGGTGGAGGCAGCTGAGGTCAAGGCTCCATCTTCACAAAAATCAGGTACTCTGCTGATAACGGACAATGATACTGTTTCTTATATGGGTGTGGATTTACCAAAGACATGCAAATTTGCAATCCAGGCCAATGGGTTATGAGACTGGACAAGATTCTTAGTAAATATGTGTTGAAGGAATGAATGAACAGCTGAGCTGGCCAGTGCCAGGGAGATGCCATCTTACAAAACTACAAGCCTACGTGATGGCCTGACCTGCTAAAACTACTTCTGGGTTTGGAAAATTTTCCAGACTCTTAGTTTATGATCAAAAATCAACTTTGTGATTCTTCTTTGAGATTATTGTCAATCTAGGTCTTTTATTTCTCTATTCAAAGGAAACAAAATCTTGACTTTTATCTGCATTTTTTCACGCCTAATTATTTTTCTTCATCTATATTCCAATATGCTAAATATTATGATAATACATCTAGATAATCTTTAGTAGGTTCCTTTTCAAGCATACTAAGTGTTCATTAACAACCAGAATCCAAATGAAACCTCCAAGTTTTCCATGTACTCATCAATAAGTAGAAGAATCAAGTTACTTGAGGGCAGAACAGGGGATAATTATCATTATTTATCAAACAAGATAACACACAAAAAAGTACTTTTAAACCAACAGCATTATGCAAAATGTGGGCAGTTATTATCATTCATCAAATGAAATTGCAAAGTTTTAAAGCCTTCATAAAATGACTTATTTTTGAGCAGCAATATGCCCATGAAAATAAACTGGTGGGAATACCGTATATGCCTGTATAGCAGAAGGCATTAAGAGTCTTATCCAAAAGTCAGATATTTAGGTGTTATCTGCCGAGATGATGAGTAATTTTTTCATAGCTGTCCATGAGCCCTTGATTTGGGTTGAAATTAGACAGATGCCTATTAAGGCCATCTATGGCAATAAACTATGTTATTCAACAACTTCGTTTAACTGATTTTGAACTCTGTCATATGCTAAGCTGTGGAGAATACTCTCCTCTCTATCCTCAGGTGGAGGAGAGCTTTCATCCAAGTATGACTTTTAAGAGGCTGAAACACACCCCTTTTTCACGGCTATTGGAAATAGTGGTTAGATTTATCAAAAGACCTTCTTCCTCAACTTCTGCTTTCATCATCGTACTTATAAGGTCAGACAACTAAGTCTGTGAACTCATCCTAGAAAAAGTGCTACACACCTCATCTCGGAATATTACTATGGTCATCTCCGAAGTGCTCCCCTGGGAAGCTGTGCACCAGAAACACACCCTTCAAACACTTTTCCTAGGAAGAGTTTGTGAGCTTAATCATTAGACCTTGTACGATGACAGCTCTAAGGGCCATTCCAAAAAAGAAAGAGTTCCAAAATTGTTTTGAAGGGTGAACGAGGCATGTGGTGGCAGTGCATGGCTTCCCAAGGGGAGTATTTCAAAGGTGGTGGCCAGAGTGATATTCAGCCCTGAGGTATGTAGCACTTTCTCTAGGATGAGTTCATGAACTTAACTGTCTGACTTTGTAAGTGCTGATGTTCGCTATCCTCCAGGGACATAGGATTTCTTCTCATTTCTTTAAACATCGCCGAGCTCTTTCCTGGTATAAGTCCCTGGAAGTCCCTCTTCTCTCTACTAGGAACATTCTGTTCCTGTTCTTCCCCAGCCTTCACGTCTCAGCTGGAATGTCACCTTTCCAGCAGAGGGACTGGGAACAGTCATGCCTCGCCCAAGGGTACATGGGTGAGGGGTATATTAGTGTCCCAGGGCTGTTGGCAACAAAGTGCCACAAACTGGGTGCTTTAAACAACAACACTTTAGTCTCTCACCGTTCTAGAGGTGAAAACTCTGAAATTAAGGGGTCCGCAGGATTTGTTCTTTCTAGAGGCTCCAGAAAGATCTAGAATCTGTTCAGGTCTCCCTTTCAGCCCCTGACGGTTGCCGGTAATCCTCAGCAATTCTTAGCTTGTGGCACTATAACTCCAATCTCTGCTTCTGTTGTCACACGGTCACTTCTGCAAACACCCTATTTCCAAATCAAGTCACATTCTGAGGTTTTGGATAGACATGAGTTTTGGGGGATGCTATTTCACCCAACAGATGGGGGAAAGTGGGAGGTAGAATCCTACTTGCACCATGCCCCTCAAGCCTTGCCCCAGTGTCAGGTGGTGCTGTTTGGAGGGGTGTCTTTTTCTAATTCACCAAAGATGCTGCTGTGTGGACCAGGTGACCCTGCCCAACCCTGCTTCACCCAATTTAGAATGATCTGGATTATTCATTTTCCCATTTTTACTCCATGAAGGTAGGGACCGTGCCTGTCTAAGCCCAGCCCCTGGAGTGTGATAGGCGAGCAATGACTGTACGTCAAGTGAATGGCAGTTCAGGTTTTATCCAACAATTGCCAACCAAGCTTTTGCCTTGACCTCTTGTAGCTTGTCCCATAACAAATCACTGTCTGCAAAAGCCAAAAAGAAGAAAGGTATTTCTGATCAGGTAGGAAGACGGAGGGAGCCTTGTTTAGAGGGGAACTACATGCAAAGAATTGGTTTGAAGTTACCAGCCATTTGAAAGACAAAGACAAAATGTGCAAGATAAAGCTTTAAAAGGCCTTTACCTGCCTCGATTCTCTACACTGAAAGCCTCTGGGTCTACTCAGCGCTCCACCGAACTTTCACAGCCCGTTGCATGCAGTCAGTTGTGAGACTGAGATTGGAGAACAAGGAGAATGGCTCGGCACCTGTGGCTCAACGGGCTAAGGCGCCAGCCACGTACACCTGAGCTGGCGGGTTCGAATCCAGCCTGGGCCGGCCAAACAACGACAACTGCAACCAAAAAATGGCCGGGCGTTGTGGCGGGCGCCTGTAGTCCCAGCTACTTGGGAGGCAGAGGCAAGAGACTCGCTTGAGCCCAGAAGTTGGAGGTTACTGTGAGCTGTGATGCCACGGCACTCTCTCCAGGGTGACAGCTTGCGACTCTGTCTCAAAAAAAGAAAAAAAAACAAGGAGAATACAAATGTCTTCATATAATAACAGAAAATGTCAAGAAGGCTATGTGGCTATGTTAATCAGTTTGATGAAAATAGTTAAGATTGCATATGAAACCAGCACATTGTACCCCTTGATTGCACTATTGTACACAGCTATGATTTAATGATAAAGATAATAAAATAAAATAAAATAACAAGGAGAAAATTCACTCCAAGCAAAAAGGGGCTAGAGTGAGACGCCCTCAGGATAAAGTCTTACAGAAAGTATCCCTCTCCCAGGCTCAAACACACAAAAGAGGAGAAATTCCAGGAACTGGTCACAGGAAAGAGAAGTGCCCTTGGCTGGAACTCAGGACTGGGTCCCATTAGATCAGCCATGCCCAGAAGTTAGGGAATCTGGAATGAACCAGGGCTGCCTCTGAGTAGATGGGATTTTTCTTAGCAAGGAGAATATAAGTGTTAAGACAAAACACAATCATCTTTTTGAAAAACTGAGTCAGGCCCAGAAGGAAGAGCGTCTGGCTATTCTGAAGCTGGGGCAGTGAGAGCAGCTACCCAGCCTAAGCACATCCGGCAGAGATAAGGGAGGCCCTAGATGCAATGGCTCCAGAACCGAAGCCATGGATTTTCAGAGAGGCAAGGCCACATACAAGATCTGCCTGAGGTATTATAGATGCCACTACTCCCGCAAATCAAACATCCGCGCACACAGAATTGCAGACTGCAGAATTCTCCTCAGGTGGAGATTCTCTGCAGAAGCCAGATTCTGCTGCTAAAACTCAGGGTGGAGAAGGAAGCAAGTGTCCTGCCCTCCCTTCCCACGATGAGGGCTTGTATTCAGAAAGAGGCAGAGGAAGAAAACACTATATATTTTAAACAATGAAGGGAGGGTAGATGATTATGAATTGACTAAAACTGAGAGTAAACTATTATAAAACAGATGAATAACCTAAAATTTAAAAAGGAGTTAAACTTCAAATAAATAGAAGACATGAACTGTTTTTCTTCTAAACAGTGAGATAAAAGAGATTGAAAATAAAACATACTGCCAACCAATGAAGCAAAAATTTAAAAGATGAAGAGATCAAAGATTAACAAATATGGTTTAAACTCAAGAGACAATAAACCAAAAACGTAAAAGTAAGTGATGGGCTTAAGGATCAAGAAATAGAGTTAACAGGAGAACATGAAAACAATTTTTAAAAGAAATAAGAAAAATCAACTTTTTATGTTAGAGTACTTTTAGATTTACAGAAAAGTTGCAAAGATGGTACAGAGTGCCCAAGTATGCTTCACCCAGAATTCCTCAATGTCACTTCTTATATAACCTTGACACATCTATCAAAAGGAAGAAAGTAACATTGGTTTGTTAGAATTAGATGCTAGACTTTGTTTAGATATAGCTCATTCTTTCACCAATTTCCTTTTTCTCTTCCAAAATCCATTCTAGGGTAACCAAATAGCATTGAAGAGAGAAATATTTCACTCCTGGCGGTATGTATCCAAAACAAAGGAAACCAGCGTATCGAAGAGATGATCTACATTTCCACGTGTATCACAGCACCATTCACAACAGGCAAGAGATGGAATCAACCTAAGTGTCCATCAATGGATGAAGAAAATGAGGTACATAGATACTCTCTGGAATATTATTCAGCCATAAAAAGAATGAAATCGTGTCATTTGCAGCAACACAGATGTACCTGGAGGTCATTATATTAAATGAAATAAGCCAAGCACAGAAAAGCGAATACTACATGTTCTTATTCACATGGGGGAGCTAAAAAAGTTGATGTTATGGATATAGAGAGTAGAATGGTAGTTACCAGAGGCTGAGAAGGGGAGGAGGGAGAAATGGAGGGAGATTAGTTAAGTGATACAAAAATACAGTTAGAAGGAACAGGAGTTCTAGTACTTTGTAATATAGTAGGAAAATTATAGGTAATAATTTATTATATATTTTAAAATAGCTATAAGGAAAGAACTATAAGGTGTCCAGCACAAAGATACATGCTTGAAGTATTGAATCTTCAAATTACCTGGATTTGCCCATTTCCATGCTGCATATCAAAATAGCTCATGTGCCCCCAAATGTGTACAAATATATTTCAATTTTTAAAAAAGAAAACAAAAGCAAACATCTAAAAGATTATCCAGATATAAATGAAAGTTTTCCTCTTTCATTTATTGACACCCAATAAATGAAAGAGGAAAACTGAAGAAACTAGTCACCGTGGGGAAGAAATCCTTGGGACCCTGACAAAAGTACAGCTATTTGGGAGACAGGGAACAAAAACAAAGCAGGCCAGAAACCAAGCTGCATGATTACAGCAACCCCCATCCCATACTCCTGTCAATCCTCATACCCTGACAAGAGTATAACAATCCTGGAAGGACAGACAGTGACAGAAAGCAGGTCAGAGATCAAAAGGCAAGGTCACAGCAACCCCCTTCCCATTCTCCTTAAATGCTTGGAGGCTGGTGTTCCTAGAGAGCATCAGAATCTCCTACCACGGTCCTGGCCGGTGCTAGAGACAAGGCCTTCATGCGACATTAACACCTTTTGTGGAAGGCAGTAATTCTAAAATCTGGCTGGGACACGGCATCTAGAAAGATGACTTCCCTCACCCCTCTCATGTCCTCCCACATTCTAACTACATTAAGAAAAGTCCCTCGAAACTACGTGAGAGGGGCCGACTTCAAGTCAGACTCCATTCTCCTCCTTTAAAATAAAGCCTATCCTTAATCCCTGGACTGTCCTCCTTTCTTTCTTGCCGACCCTGGCTAGACTCTATCCCTAAACTTCTCAGTCACACCAACGAAACAGAGTAAGGAGTCTAGGAATAGTCCCAAGCAAAGGTTGACACCCAATCAATGACAGTTGGCACAACAGATGAGTGGGAGAAAAGGGGCTATTCAATAAATGGCACTGGGAAACTGGTTATTCACAATAACAATGGGGGAAAAATAGGGTCCTACCTTATACCACACACCAAAATCAATTCCAGGTGTCTTAAATGTGAAAGGTAAACTTCACAACTTCTAGAAGAATATATAGGACAATATGTTTATAACCTCAGGGAGGAAAGAATATATTAAGTAAAAAAAGTATAAACCATAAAGGAAAGGAATGATATATTTGGCTGCATTAACATGAAAAATATCTATACATCAAAGAGACAATAAACAAGGTGAGAAGGCACTCCACAAATAAGATACGTTCCACACATATACCAAAGCATTAGAATCCAGAATATTTTCATCTCTAAAAATCAATAAGAAAAAAAAAGAGACAATTCAATAGGAAAAAAATAGCAAATGATGGAAACATTTCACAGAGAATGAAACACAAGAGGCCAATAAACTCGTTAAATGCAAATTGAAATTAAACTGAAGCACCATTTTATTTTTACCAGATTGGCAAAAAAGTTAATAGGCTGGCCATATAAACGTTGGCAAGGATGTGGAACAATGAGCACACCTCCATACGGCTGGTGAACATATAAATTGATGCAACCATTCAGAGAGCCAATTATACATCATTTAGTCCAGTTGTTTTCTACTGGGGTTGGTTTTGTCCCCCAGAGCACTTCTGGCAATGCCTGTGGTTTCAAAACTGTTTGTGAGCATTTTTTCATGTGTTTGTTGGCCGTTAGCCTATGTTCCTTTGAAAAGTTTTTGTTCATGTCTTTTGCCCACGTTTTAAAGGGGTTAATGTTTTTCTTACTGACTTGCTTGAGATCCTTGTAGAATGTGGTTATCAGCCCTTTATCAAATGTATAGCATGCAAATATTTTCTCCCATTCTCTGGGCTATTTACTCTATTGATTGTGTCCTTGGCTGTGCAGAAACTTTTTAATTTAATCAGGTTCCACTTGTTTATTTTTGTGGTTGAAAAAATGCTCAGCAACTCTAATCATTGGGCAAATTCAAATGAAAACCACAATGAGATATCACCTAACTCCAGTGAGAATGGCTCTCATCAAAAGGACCCAACACAAGTGTGAATGTGGATGCAGAGAGAAAGGAACACTTGTACATTGTTGTTGGGACTG
>CAUYRH010148924.1:0-23586 GCA_963574655.1 Perodicticus potto
GTGCACATTGACTTACAAATGTATTAATAAATTGTGGTATATGTACACCATGGAATATGCAGCCTTAAAGAAAGATGGAGACTTTACCTCTTTCATGTTTACATGGATGGAGCTGGAAAATATTCTTCTTAGCAAAGTATCTCAAGAATGGAAGCAAAAGTATCCAATGTACTCAGCCCTACTGTGAAACTAATTGATAACTTTCATACAAAAGCTGTATCCCAATCACAGCACAAGAATATGGGGAAAGGGGCAAGGGAGGGGAGGGGAGGTGGGAGGATGGGTGAAGGTAGGGTAATTGGTGGGTCCACACCTATGGTGCATCTTAGAAGGGTACAGGTAAAACTTACTAGAATATAAATGTCTGAACACAATAACTAAGAAAATGCCATGAAGGCTATGTTAACCAGTTTGATGAAACTATTTCAAATTGTATATAAAACCAGCACATTGTACCCCATGATTGCATTATTGTACACAACTATGATTTAATAATAATAAAAAAAAACAATATGACAGTTTCTTAGAAATCTAAACATACTGTTACCATATGATCCAGCAATCACACTTCTTGGCCTTCACCAAAACTGTTGAAAATATATGTTTATGCAAAAACCTGCACAGAGATTATTCAAAATTATCAAAACTTGAAAGAAAGCAAGATGTCCTTCAGTAGGTGCATGGATAAACTGTGGTACATCCAGAAAAGTTATTTAGCAGTGAAAAGAAATGAGCTATCAAGCCATGAAAAGACATAACAAAAACTTAAACGAATGTTACTAAGTCAAAGAAGCCAATCTGAAAAGGTTGCAGACTGCATATAGGATTCTACTACATGACATTCTAGAAAAGCTGCAACTATGTATATAGCAAAAATATCTGCGGTTTCTAGGGGTTGGCGGGGACGGAAGGATGAATAGGTAGTGAAAATGGTCTATATGATAACATAATTGTGGATGCAGATACATTTGTCCAAATCCATAGAATGTACAAAATTGTGAGTGGATCCTAATGTACATTTGGGGCCTTAGGTATTAACGATGTGTTGATGTTCATGGATGGTAACAAATGCATCATCCTGGTGGGGGATATTGATACTGGGAGAAGCTATGCAAGTGCAGGGCAGGGGTATGGGAAAGATCTGTACCTTTCCCTTAATCTTCCTTTAGTTCAGATTTGGACCTAAGTATGGTCTTAAAAAATAAAATGTTTAGAAAAAATAAAAAAGAAATCAATCTCATCTGTTTTTAATTGAAGAATGTTGAGTAAAACGGAATGTTTTATATTGTGAAAGAAAAAAAATTGGTTAGTGTGCCCAAGAACTGCACCGTAGTCACTGGTTTTGAAAGCTGTTTCCTCAACAGCACTGTGTGTGGTAAGGATCACTGCCTCAACAGAGGTGTAGTAGATTTATTGGCAGGGAGCAGGCAAAGGAAGGATTTTAATGAGGATTCTGGGTTCTGGTTAAACGCACGTTGTTTGATGCTGGGGCTTTATTGATTCGGTCACGTAGGTGACACAATAGTTCAGGGTTGGTGAACTATGCAAGGTAGAGGTTTCAGAGTAAATCTTGAAGCGATGTCAATACTCAATGTTATAGCACCAAGCAGGGGTCATTAATAAGGACAGTGAGTATGTTAGTGTCATAATAATGGGTTTCTGAGTTTGCTGTAACAAACTACCATAAACTGGGTAGTGTACATGAACAGAAATGTATTTTCTCACAATTCTGGAGGCCAGAAGTGTGAATTCTATGGGCTGGCAAGGGACATGCTCCTTCCTGAGGCTGTAAGGGAGGATCTTCTCTGTGCCTTGTCCAGCTTCTGGTGGCTGTTGATGGCCTCGCTTGCATGTTTCTCTGCTCCATCATCATGTTACTTTCTGTTTTGCATAGGTGTCTCCTCCAAATCCTCCCTCTCTCTCTTTTATAAGAGTACTCTTGATTGGAATTAAAACAGGTAATCCAGGATAAACAGCACTTCTCAAAATCTTTAATTTAAACATCTCGTCTGCCTTATGAGGTACTATCCGCTGTTTTACCATGTAAAGTAATACTCATAAGTTCCAGAGATTAGATGTGCATATCTTTTGGTGATACATTGGATTGAATAGTATATTCCTAAAATTCATGTCTTCTTTGAAGAAGAAGAATAGAGTTTTTCCAGGTAGAATTAGTTAAGATGAGGTCCAATGATTGGTGTCCTTAAGACAAAACAGAGACACAGAATCGTGTAGGTGAAACATGATGTCATGGTGAAGGCAAAATTGGAGTGATGTGTCTACAAGCCAAGGTGTGCCAAGGACTATTGGCAACCTCTAGAAACTAGGATGAGGTGAGGGCCCTCCACTCAGAGTCGCCCGAAAGACCAGGACATGCCAACACCCTGAGTTTGGACTTCTGGACTCCAGAACTATAAGATAATGGGTTTATGTTGTTTTTTTTTAAATCAGTTTCTGATAATTAGTTATTATAGCCCAAGGAAACTAATACAGGAAGCTATTTCTTGGCCTATCACATTTCTGAAAAATAATTGTATTGTCCTAAGAAAAAGTCGGTGGAAAATTCAGGGAATATTAATAAAAACTTTTACTTTTTATCCTGAATATGTGTGACTGGTCCTCATTCTCACTAGTCTCATTCAGAACCTCTACTTCTTGAAGCTCATTCTTGCCCTCTTGGCAAATCTAGTCTCCTCAGATGACTAAGCCAGGCTGAGGGGAGTCCTAAGTTGTTTGATCTTTAGACACCTGAGTTCACCTGCAGCCCTGGTGGGCAGCTTCTGTGAGCTCTGCTCTGTTGGGATTTCAAAACTGGTTCCATTACAAGTAGCAGCAAACTGGAAATGCCCTGTGGGAGGGACGCTTAACTAATAGAGAGTAAGAGTGGGCAGACCAATGCCCCAACCTCTTTTTCATCTAGTCGGTTAATTCTGAAATGTATTCTATACAGATTTTTCAGTAGTTTTTGCTTTTTAAATGTCCCTTGTTTTATTTTTCTCACTTTTGTTTCTTGTTATCATCTCCCATGTAAAATCACACTCATGGAAATCCCTGTCGCGAGGTCCACATTAGAGAGAGACCTGAGAGGCCTACACAGTGTTGAGCTCTGCTGGATCCATCCCTCATTCCCTCCCCAGCTCCCTTCCCTTCTCTGCAGAACTGAGTGGCTGTGCTGTTGTCTCTGGGCATATCCCCTCAGATGCCCAGGCCCAGATACTTACAGAATGAGAAGCAACAATTAAGAGAGAGGAAGCTTCGGGCAGCCCCTGTGGCTCAAAGGAGTAGGGCGCTGGCCCCATATGCCGGAGGTGGTGGGTTCAAACCCAGCCCCTGCCAAAAACTGCAAAAAAAAAAAAAAAAGAAACGTGGACCACAGAATCCATGCACCATTTCCCCATTTCCTTCCGTTTGAGCCAGTCAGGCAGGAAATTAAAGAGACTTTTTGATTAGGTGACGTTTCCAGCCTCTTGGCTATGTTATAGTTCATATAAGAGTATTCCTCGTGGCTCTTGAAAAGTCCTGTTTTTCAGCTTGCTCTCATCCTTTTTACACATTCACCCTAAAGCCAAAAACCATACAGCAAATCGAGCTGGGTTGAAGAGCATGGCCATGTTCTAGTTATTCCCTTCCCTCATTCAAATCCACTCCCACTCCCTCTACCCTCCTGTCTGCCCCTGCTGCCTGAGCATTGTATTACTTCACCCAGAATCTTTTGCCTCTTGTCATCTGCTTGGGTACACCGTATGGACCCTCAGGTACAGGGGTGATCACGGCTTTTTCCAGTTGTTAATCACTGGGCACTTCACCATCCCTAACTCTGCTCCCATCTTGGTATATAGGCTGTTTACAAAATTCTTCTTAACTATATCTCTTTTGAGGGTGCCAGCTATTTCCTTCCAGAACACTGATTAATACAGATGTGAAAACCATACCATTTCCTAGCACTGTTTCCTACAGAACGTCACTTAGTGTTCACATCTGTAAAATGGGCCTTCTAATGCCTCCCGTCAGGGCTGTTGTGAGGGCATGCGATCATTATTGGTTTTCCTTTTCTCCCTTTCTGGCTCTCAGAAAAGGTGCCAGGGCCGAAAGAGAATTAACAAACATTGAAAATAAACATATGTGTGGTCCCGGAGCTTGGGTAAAGGTATTGTCTTTATATATGTGTTTGTTTTCTTTTGTTTTAAAAGCAAGCATTTAATGTGAGTTTCAACACTTTCTATGGTCCTTCCAACCCCAACATTTTCAAATGACACATTTACGGTTCATTTTCCTTCCACTGGAGAGCCTCTCTTTATTCAGCCTGGTGCAAACACCTGGGAAAGGGCACTATCCCAACCAGCGGGAGAGGAGCCCGGGGGAATGGGTGTCTGCTCCTCCATTGCTGCAGAGGTTAAAGTGTGTGTCTGTCTGTGAAAACAGCCTGCTGGACATAACTTACACCCTGAACCTTGTATCTCCATAAATAACCCCTGGCAGTTTCATTACAGCCTGGGGTACCCCAGCTAACACTGGCAGCTAACTTAACTCCAATCAATCTCTTTAATGCCGTTCATGGTTTGGTTTCATTAAGAACCACAGCCATCACTCACCCTATGTCTGCTCGGCCACCATGTTGATTTGTGTCCCCTTATTGTGTGAATGAATATGCATCCCAGAAAGCCTGAGATTTCCTCAGGAAGCCAGTGCTGCCGAGGGCTCTCTATTTATTGCTTAGTATAAGAATATATCTTACCTTTTATTATGCAGCCATTAGAGAATAAAATCTGGTGAGAGATTTCTACTGGATGGGGGTTGGTGTAATTACAAATTTGAGGATGATGTGAAATATACCCTGGCTAGGACATGCACTGAGTTATCAAACAGGCTCTTCTTCTGGTGACATCGGTTAATTCATAGCCCACGTGAGACCATTAGGCTCCCCACCCCCACCCCTTATTTCTGCTTTCCAGGCTTTGTTTAGCTCTTATTTATGCCCCTGTATTGAGCCAAGAATTGTCCAATTGGAATGAAGAAAGGGGCTGCTCCTAGCTCTCTGGTAAAGCTCCGGCAAAACCTGTGTCTCTCTGTCATTTTCTGTGTAGGGTCTGAGGTGAATATGTAGGTATTGAGGGAGAAAGGAGAGAGAAGGATGAACAAATCCTTCTTTGACAGACAACCAGAGAAACCACTTTATTAGGCTCAGCACGATGACCTGCTATGTGGGCACCATAGCCTGCACTTTCCCCAACACCACTCCCCTATTAAAACAGGGAGTGAGAAAAATTGGTGCTTAAGTTAAAGTGTCCACCAAACGGTTTTCAATTACATAGCTAGCATTTGCTCGGCAGATCCTCCTGGTTCACACTAACCTTGGCAGGATCTCAGTGGCCATATTGTCAAAGTTGACTTCTTCTTGAATAATTTCTGTGACAAATTAGGTATAGAAAGCTTTTCCTCTCACTTCAGTCATGCATGTTGTTCTTTTCTGCATTATCCCTGAGCTTTTTGGGGATTTTTATCATAAAGGCTACAGGTGATGCCACCCAGTTTTATTATTGGGCTTTTTTGTCTACCTCTGTGTGTTCACAGTGGATTTCAGTAGGTAGACTGTGCTTAGCCAGCACTCCCCAAGGCATAATTGAGTGGTGGATGGAACTGATCTTCCCAGCTGTGTCCCCTCCAACCACCTCTCTTAGCCAGTCTCAGTAATAAACTCACCCTTGCCTATTCACTCTGTCTCTTCCCGATCCCTTGTGACTTTATCTAGCCAGCCTGGTGTACATTACCTCTGTCCATGACACACATAAGCTTTGATTTGCATCAGTCTTTGCCCTCTCCTTGACAAAAACAAAACAAACAACAACAACAGACCCCTTTCCTGTCCCTCTGCTTTATGAATCGATGCTTTGTGACTTTGTGTGTGTGCACGTGTGTAGAGGAATGTGTATGTGTGTTGGGTACCTCAAGATGATGGTGAAGAAATCAAATCAGAATCTAGAAAGGGAGTATAGCTTAATAGAGCATATTCATCATTGTGATTTTACATTTAGAAAGCAGAGGAAGAATCCTTTGTTTGATTATAGAAATCACAAAATATAGAAATGGCTTGCCGAAACCTGAAGGAGGCTCTTAGGAAACATCTTCTTCTGCTTTATAAAGCAAATCTCACGGTATAAATATGACTTGGAAGCATCAGGGGAAGAAGGAAGAGTAGTTATCTGCCATTGTCATTGCACAAAGTAAGAGAAATTCAGGGATAAGGCAGAAAAAGCAAGGTGAAGAGAGAGTGCGAGTGTAGCCATGGTGACCAGACCCAAACTACCCTGAACAGAGAAGTCACCAGCAAGCCCTTCCCGGGACCACCTGAGAATGGGTGAATTACTAAGCCAGGAGCCTTACGAACTGTGCTGACCTATCTGTGGCAGCAGTTTGTGATTAACCTTTTTGGCCTGACCTGAAGACAAGGCAGGAGTTTTGCACATTTAAAATCTCTACCATTGCCCAACAAGGATCAGAAAAGGATCCCTACTCTGTCTGTGGAGGAAAATCTGAGTCTTTATCCTAGAACCTTCCTGTAGCTAGTTGGTTTATTCTTAAATTCATTCCTGGGTGAAGCCAAGAACCCCGTTGGTAAGTTCAGGGGTTTTCCTCTCTTCATTGGGGTACCCCCTGCATCAATGGGATCATACTTCTCTGCAGAGGCGATTGGTGTTATTGGAAAGGCTTATAACAATTCTGTTTGTTTATTTCATGAATAGGGTTTTTGAGGCAAATATGTTTCCAGAGTTACCCCTCCACCATAGCCTGTTGGTAGTGAAATCCTGATAGCATTTATTAACAAAGCAATTTGATGCTACTGGTCGGAATAATAGAAATGATGGCAAATGGGGAACTGAGCAGATTTTCTGATTTGTGGCTTTATGGTGTGTGAAGGTTTATATCACAAGCTTAGAGATGGGCAAAATGTCAAACACTTGTCTTTTTTCTCTTGGTTTAAGATTCCTTGCTCGATATTGAAATGCAAGTATCCTTGGGAGCTGTAGTTCTTGTAGACACGTCTTAGTCCCTGTCACATCAGAGCTGACTAGGTGCCTTTCCAGGAGCAAAATTATGTGACAGAACAAGGAGTGCACTTGGGACAGTGAGCAACTGGAAGAGGGGAAGGCAGGTACAGTAAGGTGAGTTTCAGTACCAATACTTCCATACGCCATGTGTCCTTACTGTTTTCATGTAACTTAGTAGTTTTTCCCTTAGAAGGAACAGGGTTGGGGCAAAACTTCATTGCACTGGACTTCACAGTGGTTTCTTGGATATGACACTAAAAGCAGAGGCAACAAAAGAAAAAAATATAAATTCAAGATTAGAAAGATTAAAAACTTGTGTGTGTTAAAAGCCACAATGAATAGAGAAGGCAATCTATGAGTTGGGATAAAATACTTGCACCTCGCACGTCTGATAGAACATTAGTATCCAGAAGATACAAAGTACTTTGACTTAACAACAACAACAACAAAATCCCCACACATCCTAATTTAAAAAATAGGTAAAGGATTTGAATAAGAATTTCTCCAAAGAAGATACAAAAATGTTCAGGAAGCACATAAAAAGATGTTCAAGATCATTGATCGTTCGGTAAATGCAAACCTAATTAGGCAAATTTGCAATGAGATACCACTTTATATGCATTAGGATAGTTATTAAAAAATTAGAAGAAAAAAAGTATTGGTAAGGATGTGGCATAATTGGGACCTTTCTGCATCGCTGGTAAGAATGTAAAATGGTTTACCTGAAAATTTCCAAAGTTCCAAAGTTCCAAACCTGGAAATTGCTTTGGTAGAGCTTCAAAATTGAAACAGAATTGCCATATGATCCAGCAATTTCTCTTCAGGGTATGTGCCCCAAAGAATTGACAACAGAGCCTTGAACAGATATTTGTACATTCACATTCATAGTAGTATGATTAACAATTGCCAAAAGCTGGAAGCAACTCAAGTTTATTGATGGATGAAAGAATGAAAAAGTGTGGCATATATATACAGCAGAATATTATTCACCCTGAAGGAAGGGATGCTAATGCATGTGCTACAACATGGACAAACCTTGGAGAAGCTATGGTACATGTAAGGGCAAAAGGAATTTTCCTCCCTTTCCCTACTGAAAGTTTGGGAATTGGATTCTATAAAACAAACTGAAAATAGACAGATTAATAGAAGAAAAGGCATACAAATTTATTTGTTTTGCTATTGCATGGGAGCCACACAAAACAGGAGACTCAAAGAAGGACCAGATGGCAGAATTTTTTATATGTAGAAAGGAGTAGAGGCTCAGGGCTCCGAAGGGAGGTAGCAACATGTTATGGGAAGGTGAGGGCAGGAAACACACAGCAAGCAAGACTGTCCTACCAGGCAGCTGAAGTCTTGCAGGGAACAGCCCCCAGGGGCTGTTCTCTCTTGATGGGAGCCAGTGGAAAATGTTTCTCATCAGAACTTTAACCTTGTCAGACCCTTAGTCTCCTTTTACTGTGAGATAAAATCTTTCCTAGATGGCGATAAGGAAGAGAAGGGACCTCTGAGAAAGCATGTTTGCATCTGCTGCTTACTTCACGAAATGTAGAGTTTCTCTGCAGACATGAATCTCCCCCATGGAAGGACAGCTTTATAGAGCCATTTCTGGGTTTGCAGCCTCTCTGAGGAGCCATCTCAAGCTACGCCGAAGAAGCACATTTTGGGGTGGCATATTTTAATATTTCATATAAGTAAGTAAGATAAGCCAGCTGCAGAATTGTACATTTGAAAATACTTAATATGGTAAATGTTATGTATATTTTCCCATAAAAAAATGGAGTAGGGTCATCCCAGGAATGAGGAGGAAGCAGTAGTGGGTCATGCCTGGGCCTAGGCTGATGTGCGTCCATTTGGCCCAGAGAGGCTCCAGGCATAGTTGATGTTTGTCCAGCCTGAGCCCCAGAAGGATAAACACATGTGGATGGACCTGAGTCCAAAGCTCAGCAAGGAGTCAGGATCTCTGTACCCACAGCTTGAGGCAGAACCACCCAGATGAGCCCGCTCAGATCAGCCAGCCTTTAGAGGTGCACGATTGATCAGACAAGATTGAGGACTGTGGTTGAAGCCCCTGTATGTTATAGCAGTTACCCAGCAGTACTGTGGGCAGGACTGAGGTGGGCAAGAGAAAGTGGAGCAGGAGCTATAGAAAGATGGATATTGTAGACCTCATAATTTTGCCAGCGGCCAGCCAATTCCCTCCACTGGAGATAAGCTTGATCAGGATCATTGTTGAGGATTTACTAAAGTTCCCTCACTGCTTCATTCATCATAAACAAAAAACAAAACCCTAAGTCTGTCAGTTCTATCAGATTCCCTTGCAGCAACCACTAGCTTTGTCAAAACACTGTTTAAGTGCTTCCACATGGCGCTTCTTCATCCTTAGGATAAATTCCAAGTTCCTGGATATGGTTGCAAGTCCTTAACCTGCCTTTTGACTTCCTCTGCAGCTCTGCCCTGGGCTTTACCCTGCAGTTCAGTCACTTTGAATACTGTACTCACAATCTCTCAGTCTCTCCTTCCCTGCCTCTCTCTTCCTTTCTCTTTTCTTTGTGACTTTTAAATATGTGAACCCTCAACCTAGAATAACCCCAAACCCCGACCAGAGGTTTTACCAAATAAGTGTGTGATCACCATATAGCAGGTCTTAATTTAAATGTTGCTTTGCTGAAAGAGTATCCCACGAACTCTGAGGCCAGGTCAGAATGCGCACACTGCACGTACTCCTGTTGTTCTTCTGTAGTGCCCTACATTTGATACTTTATATACTCAATGTGCTTGGAATTTGTCTCGTCTGTCTTGTTCACGTCAATCTCTCCATTTAGCTGATGCCAATAATATAGTAAGAGTACAGTATACCTTTGTTTAAAATATAATTGAATGAATTAAAATTGTGGCTTCAAGACCACTATGTTCTCATGGGTTTACTAAATAGGACATTTATTCTTGATCCCTGCCTTTTAACCGAGCCACACAATTTCAGGAGCCATAGAAAAGGAAATTTATAGGTCTATGAATCTTCATTTGCTATTCTGGAGAGCATGATGATGACCTTTGATTTAGACATTCCCCAGAGATACAGCTGAGTTGTTGCTAATGGCCCTTAGCTATTCACTGGAATATCATTCCTTCCTATCAGGACATTAATTTCTAGGGATGCCTTGGTCCTTCAATTGGTAATTTCCATGTCTCATTTCATGACTCGCAATTAATATTCATTAAGAACTCATAGGGCACCTAACCTTCCCCTGTACTGGGTGAGTATCTATCGTTGGCAAGAGAGTTGGACTTGGAGTCCAAAGTCCTAGTCCTAGTTGAGGTCCTGGATCATCTTATTCAAACTTTATTTATTTTTCATTCAAGCCAATTATTTTATCCTAATTCCCCTCCCCTCTCTCTCTCTCTCTCTCACTCTCTCTCTCTCTGTCTCTCTCTGAGACATACAAAGGCATTCTTCTGAAACAAAAGCATTCCTTACTTTGGTCTTCCTTTAGTATTTCCTATTTGAGTCTACTTTGCTGTTCCAGTCTATTATATTTTATTCAGGTTCCTTTGAAAATCTTTTTTAAAAATGGATTTTTACTAGAGAACAGGTCTTTTTCTATGTTGTCTGGGTTGGTCTCAAACTCCTGGTCTTAAGAAATTCTCCTGTGATGGCCTCCCCAAATACTAGAATTACATGAACCACCATGCCTGAAAATTCAACCTCAGAGAATTATAAAGCCACACATTTAGTATGTGGCAAGAGTCTGGGTGGCAGTCCGGGACAGCTGACACTGTTTTATGTCCCATGCTGTAGGCATATCTACAACTAAGATGTTAATATGTCCTGATACAAAAATCAAGACATGTTTTGGACAATAAGAACATTAAATTTGATTGTACAAAAAAGATGTAGGCTGTAAGATTTTCCTGTCTGTGACTCTCATATGCTTTTCTAACTTTAGAGCCTGTTGATATATCACTGCAGATGGAGATCTGTCAATTTAAACCAAGAACAGAAGATGAGCTACAGCTCACGTCTACCCTGGCTGTGTTTTTCTCTGACTGTGGCACCTTGAAACAGCTGTGAGACAGTGTGCTAGTCTCCATGAAGCTTGAGATATTTTTACCTCCTAAATTTTCAGTACTCTTATTTTGGCTTCTATCATTAGAAATACCTCTCCCCCCTATGTTTCTCTGAAGACAACTATTAGTCAATGGTTATAAATCCCTTTCTTCCTCTTTTTCCCCATAGCCATCTCTCCTTGTAGCCCACCTTCCCACCATACTAAATGGCTTTAAGTTCCCTGAGTTGATCATAATTTATTTATTACAGTCCCCTCCCCTTTTTTTGGCATCTGCTATTTCCTCTGCCTAAAATATCTACTCCTCTATTTGACTGAAGCATTACTTCCTTCTCTAATGCCTCAGACTGATTTGAGCTTTCTTTCCTTTATCTCCCATTATACTATATGAAAATACGTTACCAGGAGTTAGTCATGTTATTTACCATTTTGCACAAATAATTTCTCTATTATTACCGCTAAGATATCAGTATGCTTTATTCAATATTCATGCTGTCAAACACTGAAGCACACATCTATTAGTTTTCCTGTCCAATATCCACTTTGCTCTTACCTGGACACTGCGCTGGGGCTCTGATTTGGGGATTTTCTCTTCTTGCATTGAAGCATTTGCTGGACCTGTCAATCAAGATAGCCCACAATCTTCTGGGTCAAGAGTAAGCATATGATTCTAACTAGACTAGTTGAATTATCTACTTTTTTTTTTCTTCTAGAATTTGAATCTTAAGTGGAGTGACTCAAAGACCGAACATGGTTAGTTTATATTTTCATATATTCTCTCAGTACAAACAAATGATAAATTACATTAAATATTAAGGATAAAAAGATAACCACAATTATATTAACTGGCTTAAAAAGTTATACATTCCTTTGGATAAAAGTTCCTGAAACTGTAGATACTAGTAGGTGAGAGTTTGACCCCATGACCCTTTCTGTGTTTTGTCTTTTATCACTATAGGGCTAAAACTCTTAACCACTTCACAACATTCAAAACTTCTGCATGTTTGGAAGTCACCATGAAATGTTAAAAGGCAAGTCATACGTTGCATGACTATATTTACAAGACATGCACCCAACAAATGATTAGAGCTCAGAATACATAAATAGTTTTTTCAAAACAATTAGGAAAAAGAGAACAACGTGGAAAATTCTGCAAAGGATGTGAATAGGAAGTTCATAGAAGAGGAAACACTGATGATGAATAAATGTGTGAAAAAATGCTTCATCTTTCTAATTATTAAAAGCAATAAAGTTAAACCAACAAAGACATCTCACTGAACACTGATTGGCAAAAATAAAAACATATAACAATTCTGAGAGTTGGTGATGATGCAGAGAAATTAAACACTTGTACAGCAGGTCCTAGAATAACATCGTCGCATTAGAGGTCATTTCCTGCAAGATTGTCCCATTGCAACAGTGAGGAAATGGACTTATTTTACATAATTTTGCTTAAAGATTTAATTTCTAAGACCTAGTCAATATGTTCTTAGAAACTGCAAGATTAATTAATACAATACTACAGTAGGAGGGGCCTAAGGCGATGAAAGAACTTTTTGGCATTGTCTACTAATGTTGAAGACACATGCCTTTGTACCCCAGAGAAACTCTTCCCATATACCAAGGGTGCCAAAACAATGTTTGGCACCTTAAAAAAAGGAAAAAAATTGTGTTAAAATTATAATGCTCAATATATGCCAATAATGTTTGCTATCTTGTATATTGTATCCTGTATCTCTTGTAATTGCAGAAGTCAAACATGACTTGAGTTATAATTTTGATACAGTTTTTTCCTTTCTTAGAATGTGTACATATTTTTTGGCACCCTCTGTATATATTCAATAGGAGACACGTATAGCATTTTTTATTGCAGCATTGTTCTTAATAGTAGAAATCAGAAAAAGAAATTCAAATATCTGATACAAATTACTAATATAATTGTAAGTAACTGATAGGAATTAGGCAGGTTCCAAGTGCAGGACTTTGAAATCACCTGGGTGATTTCAGCAAAGAAGGGAACTATAAGGGTATAAGGAAGTGGCCTGGAGAATCATTAAAGGAAGGGTTGAACCAATGGACTAGGGATCTCAGGATTGACCTATAGAGTCACACTCTGAAAAAACAGCTGCCTCCTCTAAGATCAGCATATCTGGGACCTCAGAACCAACCTGCTATGGCCACAGCAGGAAGGAACCTGCCGAGATCTGAAGCTGCAGTTGCTGATTCTAGAATATGCTGCCCCTGCCGTGGACCTGCCCTTGCAGGGTGGATGCCCCACAGGCTGTTTCTCAACACCCACAATGCTAGTATTTCCTAGACAGAAAGTCTCTACTGTCTTTGGTACAGAGTCCAGAATCTCTCCCCAGCAGATGCAGGGACAGAATCAAAGGTTCTATCTTGCACCTTCCTTTCAAGTCTCACACAAGTGCATCTATCTGGTTAGCCAAACAGAGCCACATCCACAGCACCACTTTTTACTGAGGCCAAGGAATGTCATTTTGAGCTTTCTGGACTCTCAATTACTACAAGTTCAGTAGAAGAAGGATAGAATAAGCATTGTGTGTCAAAGAACCACATCAGTCAGTCCACAGTGGGGATTCAGTGCTCTGTCAGATCCCTTCTTCAAGCGAGCACATCCTTCTCCAGTGCTTAGATTTCCAGGTGCCAATGCCCATAGCTGAGCCCCTCCCTGGGAATTGTCCTCCTACAGTAAGAACTGTTTGCCTGAGCTTATGCTTCTCCCAGGGACACAGTTGCTAATCTGCTTAGGCCACTTTTCTGCAACTGGGCACAACTGAATGTTATTCTATGTTCAAAAACTCCCTGTGGGATGGGCTGAGCTCTCTGCTGCAGCCGTATCTCAATTCAGCTTCCCCTTCTTCTCAGACTTTCCCTCCTCACTTTCTTCTATGTATCTTCTGAGAATACTTACTAATAAGCCTTACATCTCTCCATGTCAGGATCTGGTCCTGTAGTTTAAGAAACCAAAATGACAGAGCGAGAGAGAAAGGGGGAGAAAGAGCAGAGGGAGGAGGAGGAAATGGGCATATTTACAGGGTATTATGCTTTGTAAAAATGAATGAGTTATGCCTGAATGAATCGATTTGACTGAAACTCAAAATGAAAATGTTGAGCAAAAGAGGCAAATCACAAAATAATAGAATGTACTTTTTATATATCCGTATATAACAAAAATAATAAAAGCATGAATGTAAAAGATAATAGTTTTCATGACCTTTGGGACAGAGAAATACAGGAGAATAAGACAAGAGGGAACACACAGAACCTTTATTGTATGATATCTTTAATACTTTATTAAAACAAATGTGACAATATGTCATGACCCTGTAGTACTGGGTGCAGGAACACAGTTGCTTATTCTATTGTATTCTATGTTTGTCTTTATGTTTTAAATAATGTGAAGTGTAAGAAAAATAGACACTAGAATAAAATGATTGGGGCGGACTTATCTCCACATTGGAATCTTCTGAGGACAGAATATTTTTTTCATGTGCCCTGGAGCCTGTGGCTGTTCATTCCTGCCCTTTGGTAGAGTCTTTAGTTATCTCTTCAAATTTCAGCAGAACAGGTTTTTTTGTTTGTTTGTTTTCTTTTCTTTTTTTTTTTTTTGAGACAGAACCTCAAGCTGTCACCCTGGATAGAGTGCCGTGGCATCACAGCTCACAGCAACCTCCAACTCCTGGGCTCAAGCGAGTCTCTTGCCTCTGCCTCCCAAGTAGCTGGGACTATAGGCGCCCACCACAACACCCAGCCATTTTTTTGGTTGCAGCCATCATTGTTGTTTGGCGGGCCCGGGCTGGATTCGAACCCGCCAGCTCAGGTGTACGTGGCTGGTGCCTTAGCCCGCTGAGCCACAGACGCCGAGCCTGTTTGTTTGTTTTCAATAAAAAGGCACTAACTGATACATCATTGATTTGCATGTGTTACATTATAACTCATGTAAATTAAAAATGCTATAATGAATGAGAAAATACTTCATTCTGCTAAACAACAATATAATGTTTAATGTTTTCATGAGAGAATAAACTTGATAATCACATTCTGAAATATGAAGAAAAGTGGGTGTTCAAGATAAATCCATCTGATAATGTCATTTTCTGCCTAAGAAATGTTAGTGGCAAGCTTTTGCCAGGACACCTTAGGATTATGTGTGAGGCTTATTACCATCTGGCTCAAATTATCTTTCCAGACTCTCCCCGCAGTCCCACTTTGCCTCTTTCTCTGGGTTCTTGCTCATCCTCTCCCCTCAATCTAGTCAGCCCCTCTTTCTAGTAAACTCTTACACACCCTGAGTGCCCAACCCTAAATTACATGGTTTGGATACAGGAAAGTAGACCCCCAAACTGAGGTCATCCTGGCAGCCAAGTGGCTTCTTGACTTTGTGCAGGAAAGAATTCAAGAGTGAGCTGACAGAGCAAAGTGAAAGTGTGTTCCTGAAGTAAGGAAGAAACAGAAGGAAGACTGCTCCACGGGCAGAGCAGTGGCTCTCTCAGAGCACCAGGGAGTGGTGCCTTCTGTGTTTCCAGGCCTTATGTTATAACTTCTATTTAAATTTGTGTTAAAAAGAGGAAGAATTATTCATAAGAGTGTTGGGAAAGGGGTGAGGAGTTCCTGAAACCAAGGGTTCCTACTCTTTTTAAGCCATGTAGCATAACTTCCAGTAGGTGCAGCTGCATTTGTACACTGTCATGCTGTGTGTGGGGGGGAATCTTCTGTCAGGCTAATGTGTTACCAACTGGGTGTTATGAACAGCAAGGGTAACCTGGAGTTGTTTTCATCACCATTTTGGTTCTAACTGGTGTTGGCCAGCATCCCCACCACCTTCTGTTTTATCAGAAACTCTTCATTGAGCTGGGCCTGCTGGTTCCCTATCTCAGTTTAGGCCCTCCCTACTCTGCATTTCTGGTTGAAAAAAAAAATCCCTCTTTCGTAGCACAATATAGACAATCCTAATACAACTCCTCTCACACTGCGACAGAGAATCTGTGTTTTATTTATTCACCATCCTTCAGTCCCTTGCATAGCACTGCTGCTCAAAATGTCAATTTCTTCCTGACATGCACAGTTAGAACCAACAAGGACAACTCTTCTATTCCAAGGGTGGTCCCTTAACCTGTCAGTGGTTATAGAACAATATGCCAGACCGAGGATGACCAGGACTTGGTGTAGGTTGGCTGTTGTCATGTTTCAGGGGCTACAAGGATGTGGGGACTTTATCGAGCAAATGATTCCAAGAGACAGAAGAGGTCAATGTGCCCCATTTGTGCATAAAATCTCCTGCAGAGCACAACCACCGCTCTCCTACCTCTGACCCTCAAACTACTCTAAATGCCTTCTGGAGGCATCTGGAGCTGTGTCTCTGTAGGTACCAGACTTTACCCTCATGGGAAGCAGTTACTGCTATATTGACAGTACTTGAAGGCATCTTCAAAGGTGAGAAGGGGAGGATGAACTCATGGAACACCTGCTATCTGTGGCCACACCTGTGCCTGATGTGTTTATGACAATCAGCTTGCTAATCACACATGCCACAAATGAAGTGACTGTGACTCAGAGGAGCAGGGGCTTGGTCATCATCCCATAGCCAGGAAATGGCAGAAACTGGCGTCTGTCTAACCACATCATCTTTTTTTCACACCCCCTTATCTCTGTAGACACATCTTGTAAAATTCTACTCCAGTCACCTGATTAAATCTCCCTGGAAACTTACCTTAGGCTTTTATGATCCAAGGCAAAATGACAAATGACTAGAGGGGAATAGAAATCATCCTTTAATCATCTCCAAGGTCATAAGATGAACACTAATGACTTTGAGGGTGGGAGAGGAGGGATGCTTTCAGAGGGCAGTCTCAAGTCTGGCTAAATGGTGTCAATAACAATAAAACACAGAAAGCAGCAGCCACATGGGCAAGGCTGGTGAGGGCCTTGACACAGTCAAGAGTTCATTTTCAGAGAGGGACATTAATATTTCACATTGAATTCTTTATTAGCCTCCACACCTGCAGGTCATTTGGAGAGATTTTTCAGGTTACAAGCTTGACAATCTTTTCTGGAGGAGAATGGGGATTCCTGAGGTGAGACAGAAGATTTCCTCTAGGTAGCCAGATAAGGTGACTGGCCAGGAATGCTGAGGTTTTATGATAATTAGCAAGCACATTGCCACCAGCCAGTTCAGAACCGTCTCTTAACTCACATTAATCTGATTATCAGTGGCTTCTTGTGAACTGAAAAGAGAAGAGCCTTGAGATTTTTCTGTGGATCATGCCAGCATGTGACAGAGTAATCAGACTGCGTGTGTGTGTGTGTGTGTGTGTGTGTGTGTGTTTTAGGGTTCCTCAGTTTCCCCAAGTTGTTTCTCTGTCCTGACCAAGAAAGGGTGTCTTGATTGCTTTGTGTTTTGGCAGGCTTGAATCAAAGTCAAGGTCTTGAACATACCCAGACTCTGATAAAGGTATTTACATCGTCAAAACTCTGATAAAAACTAGCCCTGACCCTGAGCCAAATCTTAAACCCTCCTACAAACTCCACACCTGTGCACGTACTGAAATAGAACACCTCTTTCTCTTGCTGTCCATCATGAGGAAACACTTTGGCACCTTCTGTGTGTATGTTCCCCTAATAAATGCTATGGAATAATAAACAAACAAACAAGTAAATAAATACATGTGTTGGACCTTCTAGTGCTTCTTCTCTTAGAATCCCAACTTGCTCCAACAGTTTGGGGTTGTCCTTGCAAGAACTTTCCCTTGAGTAGCTGTTTTAGAAGCTACTCAAGCCAGGGATTCAATGGGATGGAACAGCATGTGAATTCCTACTCAACTCAACTCATAGGTGCTCAAGTGCGGATGGATCAGCCAAGCCATTTTTATTGGAGTCCTTCTGGGTATTAGAATATTGACAAAAATAATGGACGTAGTGAAGAATCTCTGTGTAGGAGTTTTAAAACATTTTATGATAAAAATATAAAATATTCTTCAGCAGCAGCATCTCTAGAAGTATTGACTTGGCAGGAGATACACATATATGTCTGTATGGTTTTTCTCATGAGAGCGTTTCAACTACATAACCAGAGTTGTATAGGATGTGTCTGTTCATGGAATGGTTGTTGAGAGCCTGTTCAGAGTCATAAAGACCTGGTTAGAAAACCAGACAATCACCAAAGATGAGGAAGATGGAACATATTATCAGAGACAAGATAGGAAAGGAAGATGCATTCAAAACCACAGTCAATGGTTTCTAGAAAATGTTTTCTGAGATAGGATGGTATACTTGGTTTAAAATCATAGGCTGTGGAACCAAGTAGATGTGGATACAAATTCTGTCTCAGCTGTTTCCTAGTGCTTGTCCTAGGGTCAGTTATTTAACCTCTCTGTATCCTGGGAGTATTAAGAACACACATGTTATAAGGTTATTTTGGGTGGGTGGGAGATAATGGGTTAATCACAGAAGGTTCTCAGCACAGTAATGAACACAGTCATCTACATCACTGTTACTATCATTAGTCATCAGTATTAGAATCAAAAGCCTCCTGAGATCAGATAAGTTTGAGAAGCACATTTTTTAAAGTGTTAAATAGAATTCTTCACTGTTGTAACTTATGCCACCCATAAGAATACACAGACCCCACTTTAGGCTCATATCAGGTGGTGATGATTTATTACACCTGCACAGGTGGACCACTGCCCCAAAGGACAAATGGCCCAAATCAGGTGGTCATTTATTACATCTGCACAGATGGACCACTACCCCAAAGGGCAAATGACCCCTAAGTGCAGTACAGGCTGATTTTTATACCCCTTTTGTATTGATGTGGCAAAGCAAGCATGTACAAAAGCGAAATGTGGCTGGTTATAGGGCAGGGTTAAGTCAGGTGGTTAACTCAGGGCATTACATCGTGGTGGTTAGTGCAGGGTGAGGCTACAGTCAGGGGGCTGGCACAAGGGGTTGCATCATGGCAGTTGGCATGAGGACTAACTTGGCTTGGGTGACTCAGTAGCTTGGGAAACTGCTTGAGTGGGTTTTCACCATTGTTTAGCCATCGGACTCGCAGACCTTCCTTGTTCTGCTCTGAAACCTGTTCTCAGAATTAACCTAAGGGGAGGGGTCATGCTGGGGACCAAAGTTGAGACAGGCCAAGACAGACTCGGGTCTTTTGGGGGCTGTTGGCCTACAACAACTGTCAGAATTTTTACAGCCTCCAAAATACATTGTGCATCTTGGGGTTGGGAGAGGGAATGTAAAGAATCCAGTAACTTCCCAATGTACCAAAGCACAGTCCTATACTCATCCCCCAGCCACTGTTGTTTTGGTCTTTGCTCTTCCTGATGATCTTTTGTATCACATTTCTATAAATACTTGTGGTCTAGGGCAAGGTGAAGGTTTGGATCAGAAGTATAAGGTGGGGTGGGGATCAGAATGATAGGAAAAGTTATAATTCTGAGAGGAAGGGGCAGGGAAAGGCAACTAATATTTCTGATTATCTGGAGAGGGAAGTTTAAAAGAGGATTGACCGTGTGTGGTAGGAAGTTTTCAGGAACAAAGGGCTAATCCTCTGCCCTGAGATGGTGGAGGGGGAAGTTCATTCTGGTTATGCTTTGGCATTTATGTAGACCAAGGAATCTTAATGTTCTGAACTTTTTTCACTACTTATATTTCTATCCTGTTTCTTTCTTCTCATATAAGCAGTCTGGGCTTGCATTCCAATAACAGAGGTTTCATTTATTCATTCAATCATTCACTTGCTCACTTGTTCATTCCATTTTCAACATATATTTCCTTCAGCAAATAATTATGGATGCCTTGCCATGTGCCAGGTGTAGGTATGGCTCCTGAGGACACAGCAATGGAAAAGACATAATCTTGGTTCTGAGGGAACACAAAAGCTCTGAGGATACTGTGAGAATTTCAGTCTACTTGTGGAAAATCTCCCTAAGCCACTGTTCTAATACAGTATGGTGTCTTCTGCAATAAAGGTAAATAAAATATTCTTCAAATGTATAGTTTCTGTGCTCTCCAGAATTCACTGATGCCGTTCCCTGCCTATAAGGTCTTCACCATCCTATTTATAAGCTGGGCTCCTCAGGGATCCCACCCCCTTCACAAACCTTCTGATCACTGAACTATTTTTCAATAGCCCATCTGCTGACCTACTCTTTCAGGTCTTGGATGTGAAATACCTTGCAGTGACCTAATTGCTTTACAAGATTATATTCTGGATAGCGCAAAGACATTTCACAATGCATTTGCACCTCTCAGGCCAAAGATCTTGGATTGTAATAGTTTTAAAATATGTCTATAATTTTTTTTAACACTTGTCCCTTCAAGAGGTGAATTGTAATCCCCACAATCAGCTTTGTGTGATCTGCACTTTGCAACTTGCTTCTATCAGACAAAATAAAGCAGAAGTGGAGGTATGCAATATTAGAGACTAGGTTGTAAAGACAGTGTGGCTAATTCTTTTTTGAATTACTTTCTTAGGGAAGAAGAAGCTGTGATGTCACTAGGACACTCAAGAGAATCAAGTGGAGAGAAACTGAAGCCACCTGCTCAGACAGGAGTCAGAAACCCTGCAGGCAATTAGGGATGGCATCAGAAAGAGAAGACCGACAGAATAAGATGTTCACAAGAATGTGAATATGCTCGGCTAAGGTAAACGTAATCAGTAGCCACACTTTATTTTACTTTAGCCATAACATCCTTATCTAAGGTAAAAGGGAGCATTCCTTTAATTGTGGCATTCACACAGTTAATGAATGTGAATGAACTACCCTCATTAACATAGTTAAAACCATGCCCACCAGTGCCATGACAGTTTACAAATACTATGATACCCCCTGAAAACTACTCTATCTGGGCTAAAAAGGGGAAGAACCCACTGTACCAGGAACTCTTGACTCCTTTCCCAGAAAATCTATGAATATTCCATCCTTAGCTAAGCATATTATTAAGAATTAGCATGAAAGAACAGACCCTAAGGTTTGGGGGCACTTTTCTTTTCTTTTTTTTTTTTTGAGACAGAGTCTCAAGCTACCGCTCTGGGTAGAGTGCTGTGGCATCACAGCTCACAGCAACCTCAAACTCTTGGGCTTAAGCAATTCTCTTGCCTCAGCCTCCTAAGTAGCTGGGACTACAGGCACCCACCGTGATGCCTGGCTATTTTTTGGCTGTAGTTGTCATTGCTGTTTGGCAGGCCCGAGCTGGATTGAACCTGCCAGCTCTGGTGTATATAGCTGGCACCCTAGCTGCTGAGCTACAGGCGCTGAGCCTGGGGGCACTTTTCCTTTCTTGGATCAGTTCACTCTTTTACTTGTTCATAAAAGGTGTGTTTGACTTTCAATAAACTCCTCTTCTTTTGCTTTTACCGAATAATTGGAGTCTCACTTCTGCTTGTGCCCCTGGGCTTGAATTCTTTCCTGCATGGAGGTCAAGAACTCAGCCTGCCATCTCAGGTGGTGGTCCCTGTCAATCATTGCAACAAACTTATTGGTTCTGTGAGTGAGTTGCTTTGGAAGCAACTCTTCCAGTCCTAATCAAGTCTTCAGATAATGCAGCCCAAGCTGACATTGTGACTGTGACCCCATGGAAGATCCTAAGTCAGAAGCATCCAATTAGATCTCTCCTAGATTCCTGACCCTAGAAACTGTTGAAAAAATAAGTGTTACTTTAAACTGCTAAATTATAGGGTTATTTGTTATATAACAATAGATTACTAATAACCAACGCAGTTATACTTGCTCTACAAAAGAAAGAAAATACTTTTTTAGACTGCCAGTATCATCCATGTTGCTGAATCCTACAGATATATTTTAGCCTGTGCTTTACTTGTACTCTCAGTAGCATTAACACAGAAGCTGAAAATGTCTCCCTGCTCATCTAAAAATCATTGCAAAATATTTTTTGTATGAAATTCAAGTGTTTCATCAATCTCATTTTCTTTCTTACTTCTCCAGAGGTAATCATTTTATCATTTTTTGAATTTTACATTTATCATGGCCATGAATGTTTTTGTATTTTTACTTTACATATCTTTATATCTTTTTATTTGTATATAAAGACTTTCTACTGGGTGGTTGTTTATTTAAATTTATATGAATGCTGGATTTTTGTGACTTGCTTCTTTGTGAGCGCAGCATTATGCTGTTTAGATTTATCTATGTTGACACACGTAGAGCATGTATA
The DNA here is from genome assembly GCA_963574655.1 of Perodicticus potto. NCBI lineage: Eukaryota > Metazoa > Chordata > Mammalia > Primates > Lorisidae > Perodicticus > Perodicticus potto. The sequence continues at coordinate 22,310 of CAUYRH010148924.1, forward strand.
TCAACTATTGTCTGGTGTTCATTCTGTGCCTATACTGTGATTTATTTGTCAATTCTTCTCTGGGGTATTTAGGTGATTTTCAGTTTTTTCACTCTTATTAACATCACTTCATTGTAATTTTTGTAGATGAATCCTTAACTCCACGTATAAGAGTTTCTCTAGTGTACATATTTATCATTAACTTTCTAAATATTATCAAAATAGTTCCCCCAATTGCTTCAGTGATTTAGGCTATTATCTGATATACTTGGAAAGAAAATACTATTTCTCCATATCCTCACCAATGTTAGGCATTAGCAAGCTTTTCTTTTATTTCTTTTCTCTTTCTTTTTCCTTTCCTTTTTTCCTTGGAACTGATGCAAAATATAATTTTTATTTTATTATTTATAGAGAAGTTGAGCATTCTTGTGTACCTCACTCGCTAATACCTACACCTCTGTGACTTATGTATTTGTATATGTTGCCCATTTTTCTCTTTGGTCTTTTGTCTCTTTTGGATTGATTGGTAAGAATTACTTACATATCAAGTACGCTAGTATTTTCTTAAACAAATGCATAGTTTGTCTGAGACTTGATTTTTAAAAATGATAGTCTTTTGATGCAGAAATTTAAAATTTCAGTGCAGGCAATTAAAAATTCTTTTAAAATTTAGGCATTTTGTGTCAATTTAAGAACTCATATACTCCTCAGTATGAAAAGATGGTTGTATATATTTGTATACATAAATTTTACTTCTTCACATTTGGTTTTTAAGCCACATAAAATGGTTTGGAATAAAGTATTACATAGAGGACTTATTTTCACCTTAAAAACATATGACTCATTTTTCCCTGCTCTGTGTATATTGTATCTTCCCTTAACACCCCCCCACACCCACACTGGTTTATCATATCCAAGTATAAAAATTGCCACAGGTATGTTTGTAAACTCTCTGTTTTGTTACATTGATTATTTTTACCTACTAATTGGCAACTTCCACACTGTTTTTGTTTTCTTTTATTAAATCATAGCTTTGTACATTAATGCAGACGTGGGGTACAATGTGCTTATTTCACATACAACCTGAAATATTTTCTTTTTTTTTTTGAGACAGAGCCTCAAGCTGTCACCTTGGATAGAGAGCTGTGGCATCACAGCTCACAGCAACCTCCAATTCCTGGGCTCAAGCGAGTCTCCTGTCTCTGCCTCCCAAGTAGCTGGGACTACAGGCGCCTGCCACAACGCCCGGCCATTTTTTGGTTGCAGCCAACATTGTTGTTTGGCGGGCCCAGGCTGGA
>CAUYRH010148934.1:0-10255 GCA_963574655.1 Perodicticus potto
GTTATTTACCAAGGCCCGGCACAGTGACTCATGGCTGTAATTCTAACACTCTGGGAGGCCAAGATGGGTGGACTGCTTTGCTCAGGAGTTTGAGACCAACCTGAGGCAAGAGAAGACCCTGTCTCTAAAAGCAGCCAGACACTGCGGTGGGCGACTGTAGTCCCAGCTACTCAGGAGGCTGTGGCAAGAGGATCACTTCAGCCCAAGAGTTTGAGGCTGCTGTGAGCTATGATGCCATAGCACTCTTCTGAGGGTGACAATGTGAGACTGTCTCAAAAAAAAAAAAGCCACCAAAAAAACTTTATTTACCAAAATTTTATTTATCAGAGGGTGAGCTGATAGTTTGCTAACCCTGAAGAATACAGAGATAATTTAATATCTACAAACTGGTACCTCTAAAGATTTTGAAATAGTTAACTCTCACTGTAAAATGTTACAAAATGTTCTTCCTTTCTTTATCAGATTGCCATTTAAATGATTAATATAGTTACAATGAAATTAAGAAATAAAGCTACTTTAAAGCTGATTCACAGGGAAGATAAGGAGCTAAAAATATTTTGAACCTATTCTAAGGTAGCAAAAAAATACACCCCTAAAGCAATGATAATGTTCTTTGAAAATACCTGCTTTATGGCGGCACCCATAACTGACTGGGTAGGGTGCCGGGCACTTACACCAAGGCTGGCAGGTTTGAACCCAGCCCAAGCCAGTTAAAACAACAATTACAACTGCAACAACAACAAAAAATAGCCAGGTGTTATAGTGGATGCCTGTGGTCCCAGCTACTTGGGACGCTGAAGCAAGAGAATTGCTTAAGCCCAAGAGTTCAAGGTTTCTGTGAGCTGTGACGCCACGGCACTCTACCCAGTGTGACATAGTAAAACTCTGTCTCAAAAAAAAAACCCAAAAAAACAAAAAAACCTGTTTTAGCAGAAGAATCAAACTCTTCCATTGTATGTATATCAAACTGTTATAAGGATGAATAAACTTCTACTATCATATTTGTTCTTTCACACATCTACAGATACAAAATAGATCCTGAATAGTACAATTAAAAGGTAACAATATTTAAAACTAAACAACTTATGATGGGGTTTGCTTTAGTGTTAGCAAAAATATCACATGCTAACGTTAAGAGAGAAGTATTAATACCGGTAGAATAAAAGATAGCTGTGCTTTCTTTGGCAATCTGTACCAAGATCTTTGACAAGGTTAACTTTCTGTGGAAATTCACTTTAAGGGAAAAAAAACCAACACATACAAATTCAAAGATGTTCGTTATCTGTAGCATTATGCATAACAGAAAATTCAGAAATCAAAATTTCCAATAGAGAAATACTTAAGTAAATTATAATATAACAATCATATGGATAAACATGATAGTTTTTATAATGTAGAAAAATACTTATACTTACATTAAGTCATATTTACGGACTTTAACCATGTAATATACATCGGTTATAAATACTAAAAAGACATACAGTATATCGCTGTCATCCACAGAGAAATGTTCCAAGACTCCTAGTGAATGCCTAAATCTCTGAATAGTACTAAACTCTATATACACTGTTTTTTCCTATACATACATATCTATGATAAACGTCAATTTATAAGTTAAGCATAGTACTCTTGCCAAAAATAAGGGTTGCCTGAACACAAGCACTGCAATACTGTGAAAGTCAATCTGATAATCAAGAAAGCTTACTAAGTGACTAACAGGTGGGTAGCCTAGAGCATGGAGATGCTGGCCAAAGGGTGATGCCCAGCCTTGGTGATATAGAAAGTGACATCTTGAGATTTTACTATACCACTCAGAACAATATGCAATGTAAAACAGATGAATTATTTCTAGAATGTTCTCTTGAATATGTTTGGACTACAGTTTGATCATGAGTAATACAAATCACAGAAGGTGAGAGTATAGATAGGAGAGGACAACTGTATACAAAAATAAAATCAGTTGTATTAGTATGATAATACAGGAGATGCTATTTTTTTCAATGAATTGGTTTAATGTTAACCTTTAATAATCCAAAAGAATATAGTAATTTTCCTCTATTAAATGCCTAAGAAAAATGTAAATTTCAAAATTAATATTACTCACCTGGTATTTAATTGCTTCTTAATAATTTCTAAATTTACTGGTGGAAATGAAGTACAAATATCAAACTTCTTCACTGTTCGAGATCTACTGCTGTAGGAAATATCTATGTCTCTTTCCTAAAAATAAGAAAGTTCATTTTTAAAAAACATTTCCTTTACCTTACAAATGTTCAGAGTATAGAAGGAGACTGGATGGTCCCGTCTCTTGCAGCTCAAAAATTCTATGTCTTTGTAATTTTTCATAGTCACAATGAAATGCTTTTAAAATCTTTGGTTTTCAAATTTACAAATTTCAAATTCACATGTAAGAGGAAACTGTTAAATATCAAACTTTTCAAAACGGTTTAATTCATGAGGTTTTTAAAGCTAATTTTAATTACATCTAATGAACTCTCAGAAAGACAACAGGCCTTGGTGAATATTTCCGTGTGGTAGATACAGCTGTCTGGCTAATCTGACAGCTGTTTCCATGACAGAAGTAGCTATTTAACTCCAACTTCATCCTCGTTAGTGAGGAGTAAATGAAAGTCTACTGGAGGGCTTCTAGCTAAGGCTTTTACCTTTCTTTAAGCCACTGCTATTTGGCTTTTCTGTTACTTGTAGAGAAATGCACTCCTAACTAGTACATCTTGTAACATGTTATGTTTCACATTAGTGTCCTCTGACTAATTACAGCTCATCAATTCCAAACACACCTTGGAATGTTCAAAAGATCCTAAAGAACCTGTAGTTTACACACAGACATAAGAAGAAGTAGACAAGATATTTAACCAACTCCCTGGCTTAATTATCCTTTTTATATTTTCCATGAAACATCAACATCTCTCATTTCAAATTTTACCAAGCCTCCCATCCAGTTCCAATATTATCTACAAATTCCCAAATAGTCCTAATATTTTCAGTCTCAAATTCCATTCAAATATCACCACTTCTGAAATGACTTTTCCAAACCTCCACATTTATTCTTCTTACTGTACTGACCACCCACTTGCTCCTTTGTTCTATCTTGGGACCCTCCACAAAGTTCCATCATAAAACTTGTAGAATTTCACTATAATTACTTTGTTTAGCTTTGTAACCTCTTCCAACAACTATTACACATCATTACAAGTGCCTCTAATAGGCTACTGGTCACTCTGTAAAAGACTTGTTCATGTTCATATAAATATTACCGTATCTGGCAAAAGATGTATTTAAGTTAAAGATTTAAATAGGAAGACTTTATCCTGGATTATCCAGCTAAGGCTGATGTGAAGATGGAACACAGAGAAACATGTCCACAAGTCAAGGCATGCCAACAACCACCAGAAGCTAGACAAGTCAAGGAATAGACAGATTCTCTTCTAGCGTTTCGGGGTACAGTGTAGCTCTACTAACACTTTTTATGTTTTTGGACTTCTGGTCTCTGGGAGTTGAAAAGATTCTACCTTTTTAAGTCACTAAGTTCATGGTAATTTGTTATAGTAGCTACAGGAAATTAATACCATGGTATATGGTAAATCTTCAATAAAGCAACCAGTAAAAACACTCATGTTACAAATAAAAAAACATAAATCACTTAAGTGTAGGAGTCTGTTTTTGCCAACTAAACTTGCACCGAAAGTTGGCAAGACTGTAGTGAAACATTCCCTATTATATTGGTGCATTACAGATTGAGCTATGTTTTCTTTCAATAGAGAAATGTACTAAGTGCTATAAAAAAAGTTCATCTTCTTTGATTAGAAATACCACTCTTGGCAGTTACTACAAGGGAATAGTCTGAAAACACACACCTGAAAAAAGAAAGAAAAGGAAGGAGAAAAAAATAACTAAATATTCACTCGTTCTTACACAAATAACCCACAATGTTTGGAATTAAGAATGGCTAAGAAAATTATAATTCACTGACTCCAATGAATATTATGCAGCTATTAAAGTTAATATCCTAATTATGTATAAACAGGAAAAGATATTTATAACATGCCAAGCAAAGAAATCAGAATTCAAAATTGTATGCCATGAGAGTGGCAGTGTCCAATCTAATTCCAAGGTTTAAAAAGTCATGCAGTGCCCAACATCTGCACATAACAGTAAGAAATTTTGGTTATTTAAAAATAAAAAAAATTTCTTCAATTTATCTGTATTATTTTCTCCAAATGGCTATTAATTTAAAATTTAAATATTATTAAATCTTAGATCTTTTAAATTATTAAATCTTTGGATTTACTTTTCCAAAGTATTTTTTTAAATGCTGTTTTTACTTTTAGTAAAACCTAAGCCTGCTGAAGTTCTAAAAACAGTCTTCTAAATCATTTTTATCAGAGACTCCAAAATTACGACTACATGCTTATCTCTACTTAGCTTTTTAGTTTTAATAACATGGAAACCTTACAATATTTGCTTACATAAAAGAACAAATAATCTCTGAGGATTCTTTTTTTTTTTTTTGGAGGAGACAGGGTCTCACTCTGTTGTACTAGCTGAAATACAGTGGCTTGACCATAGCTCACAGCAACCTTTAACTCCTGGGGTGAAGTGGTCCTTTCTACCTTAGACTCCTAAGTAGCTAGGCCTATAGGTGTGTACCAGGTAATGCTCAGGTAGTTTTAAAGTTTTCTGTAGAGATGGGGTCTCACTATGTTGCCCAGGCTGGTCTTGAACTCCTGACCTCAACAGATTTTCCTGCCTCAGCCTTCCACAGTGCTGGGACTATTGACATTAGCAAGTGTGCCCGAGGTTCTCAGAGTACTCTTATTAAAAAGATTCAAATATAAACCTGCCATTTCGATAGTATTGTATAGTTTATAAGCACAGTGACTTATATCATTATAATTTTAAGCCTTACATCATGTATTCAGGTATGTAACATTATTATCATTCCCATTTTATTGAAAAGAACACTGAGAAAGTTAATGAGTTTTTCAAAGCTGTAAAATATTTATCGAGTATTCATAACATTAGAAACTGTTGGATATAACACTCAACTAAATAGTTAATGATTCTTTTTTTTTTTTTTTGAGACAGAGTCTCAAGCTGTCGCACCCTGGGGTAGAGTACTGTGGTGTCACAATTCACGCCTCAGTCTCCTAAATACCTGGGACTACAGGCACCTGCCATGATGCCCGGCTACCCCTTAACACTGCATTGTTCCCCAAGCTCTAATTCACCCCTAAGGCCTCAGGAGTAAGCAAATCCCCGCCAACACTTTGATTTCAGGTTTCTGGCCTTCACCAAGTTTTTGGTACTGTAATTTGTTACAGCAGCCACAGGAAATCTAACAGATACACATCTGGTATAAAAAATTATTAATTACCTCTATAATTTTAACTGCTTTTTTCATTTGTTGATGTTCCCAAATATCCTGATTCTCATCTTCCTGACTGTCTTCACTTGTTTCATTTCTGCTTGCTGTGGAAAAAAGTTCACATAGAAACATTTAAAGTTTTTCCATTCCAATTGTATATAGCAGGCAATGTTCTTTTTTTGGGGGGGGGAAGGTTATGTTATGCAGGCTTACCACCACTTTACATGTTATTTATTCTTCACAATAGTTCTGAGAAGAAGGTACTGATATTGCCCTCATTTTACAAATGAGGAAACTCACATACTGGGATGTCAAAAAACTTAAGGACTATGTTGAAGCTTAGCTTGAATCCAGAGATCTGACTCTGGAAATTGTACTCTTATCACCAAAGAATACTACAGGACCACACACATAAAAAAATGAAAAAGAATGAAATGTCTGGTTCTCTTTATCTCTTTGATAAAGATCTCTCAATTTCTACCTGAGAATCTAAAAACATAAAAATAATTCCTGAGTTATAATTTCCTTATAAGGAGGCAAAGTCTCATTCTAAAAAATATTATTTCAAGTAACAAAAACTTTAGTAAAATGCATATATAAATGAGAAATGTATAAACAGTCCTTTGAGACTATGATTGTTGCTAGAGGAAATTTTTTATTATAGCAGATTTTAATATATGACCCCCCAAATCAATATAGATGCTTCCACATTAAAATTCTTTATAAAGATGACAATTACAGTTATCAATGTTTCAAAAATAAGATACTGAATAATATTTTTTAACCCATCAAAAAAGATCAAGTGGGGGTCAGGCATTAGTAAACACTATTATACATGCCCTTTGAAAATAACATTTTGATACATTTTTTAAAGGCCATAATATCATAGACCAAATTGATACTACATAAAAGCCAAAATCAACAGTCTTTACTGTAAGAGACACCACATTATATTTTTATGGTGTTTTATCATACTATATATTCTATTGAAAAATACCTTAATCTTCATACATTAGTAAATAAATTAGATACACACTTGTTTCTTCAGCCATTCTTTGTTTAAGTGTTTGAGGCTTTGGGGTAAACGGCATCCTCTTCTCATGGTCATCAGGCTCACTCTCAGAATCTTCATCGCTGTTTCCCTTCACACCAGAGACGGTGAAGGTATGTTTTACATTCAAAGAAATATAGTCCTCTTGGGCCCTGGCCAATGCTCGTTTTCTACAGGCTGCCTGAATAAAAGCTGCATCAGGGATCTTACCTGAAAGCAATAAAGAGGACACTAAAAACCAAAGACCAACAGAAATCAGTAATCTTCACATTTAAATAAAGAAAAACAGCACCACTGTCCTCAGTTTTTCACTACTTTGATACACACGTGTGACTTTAATAAATGGCACAAAATCTACATCCGTATAGGACAAAAATTAATACAATTTAGAGAAATAAAACAAATATAGAAGTCCCAGAAAATATACTTATGTATATTTTATCTTTTAATTATTTTACTGATCAGGTGCTGCTCTCTGTTGAGGCTAGGTATCTCTCACATCTGAAAGCTCTGAGACTGTGGAGGGGGTGTGTGTGAAGAGAGCTGAGTGTGGACAGCTTCAGTCAGTGAGCACTGCAGAAGTTGAGAGCATCGTGACAGACCAATCTGACTTACCAAGTAAGAGAGACACCACACTATGATGTGCCCTCCCCCGTGGCACTCACGGATATAGAGAGCAAGAAACAAACGGCTGATACGAAGCCAAGTCAGCTCCCAGCATTCTGTGGTATGAACCATGTGAATAAATACGAGAAGTTAAAAATTACTGTTTAAAAACAAAAGGTTCATTTACCAGGTGAAAAACATTTAAATGGCAGCAACTCTTAACAGAGGATAATTTTTTTTCCCTTTGTTTTGTACGGTGAAAACTCATTAATATAAACTCTTCCAATTCAAAACTAGTTTCTTTATGATTTAAGTATTTCTTAAAGAGGATACTACCATAAACAAATGACAAGAGAAATTTCCATAATTTCGAGTATTACAAACTATTAAAGAGACATCAAACTACTGAGGCTCAAGTTCAATTTTCTAACCTTTCCCACAAACTTGCCCAAATTTTTTGAGAAATAGAAAACATGCAATATGCCTAGAGATGCACAAATGCTCTAATGTCTGAAATAAATAAAAAATGAAATTGATTTTAGAAATCACAGACTGATATGTTTGGTATAACTCCTAGGGAAAATTAAAAGTGCTTGAGTTAATCATGAAGCAATAAATATGCATCAAGAACAAGTAATATAAAATCAAGTGATTTACTTTTCTATAGGCTGGTATTTATTTATAAACTATCAGGGAAATGATAAAGGTCAGGTATCTCTTTATCCTCCCAAAGCATTTAACAGCTGGACTCTTTCCTTGTGGCTAATGTTAAAATATGTGGGGTAAATCATGGCATTCACCAAATTCTTAACTAGTTAACTAACTACTAAAAAAATGCTGCCCATGAAGCTAAGCAGGGACCTGCCATAGAGCTCTGTATTCTGTCTTGTCTGGTTTAATGAATTACTGTGGTATCAATAAAGACGAGATAACAAATTTTTAATGCTGGGAGATACGGCCAATACAATCTAAACAGAATGAAGATTCAAAACCACCACAGCAGGTTCCATTTAGCAATCCTGGCTACATATTAGAATCAGCTAGGAAGCTTGATAAACTACTGATACACCAGAGACTCAGCTTCAGTTGATCTAAGATACAGCTGAGCAGTATTTGTTTTCATAGCCCCCTAGGGAATTTTAGTGTGCAGTCAGGGCTAAAATGATACATTTAGGATCAGATAACTTAAGTGTATAAATATGGAAACTGAAATAATCTTATGGAAGTGATTGACCTATAAATGACTTGATAGGGTTTAATTAATAAGTCACAAGTAGTGGGACTCACTAGTGAGACACTAGTGCTACATAAAGCTAATCCTCTCTCAAGGTACAGTGAAAAGTAAAAATTCAAGGAAGACAGGAGTATTTTGTTTGTTTCTCCATAACCAGCACCTAGCTCTAGGTTTCCCACACAGCAGATGCTGGGCAGACATAGTATGAATTGATACAGTTAGCATATTGTTTTATAATAGAAACATCATGTTTTTACAAATTTATAATTTAAACAATTTTTCCCTTACATCATCCTATTTGATACACAATCATCTAAGGTGGAGAGATCAACTGTCATTTTGCATTAGTTAACAAGAAGTCTTTGCCACCAGTAATATTTCAAGGCAGCTATTCTATTCCTGGATCATTTTAATAGTCCTGTCATCTGAACACAAAATAAATGCACCCCTTTTCCACACACCAGTCCTTAAAATTAGCACATTCCTCTGTCTTTTCTCCTCTAGCCAATATGCCCCTTGCACTTTTAAGTGTTCAGTAAGACAAACAAACAAGCACTATCCCATACATTTCCAAACACTGCCCTCCCTCCTTTGGTGGACAGTGCTGCTAATATTGTTCTATCTAGAACAGCAGTTCTCAACCTGTGGATCGTGACCCACAGGAATTGTATTAAAGGGCTGAGGCATTAGGAAGGTTGAGAACCACTGATCTAGCATCTAGACAGGGCTTCAGACAGATAGACAGAGATTGAGTTTTTGTTTTTGTTTTTTTTTTAATTGAGACAGAGTCTCACTTTGTCGCTCTTAGTAGAGTGCTGTGGCATAACAGATCACAGCAACCTCAAACTCTTAGGCTCAAATGATCCTCTTGCCTCAGCCTCCTGAGTAGCTGGGACTACAGGAGCCTACCACAATGCCCAGCTATTTTTTTAGAGACAGGGTCTCACTCTTGTTCAGGCTGGTCTTGAACTCCTAAGCTCAGGCAATCCACTGGCCTCAGCCTCTCAGAGTGCTAGGATTACAGGCTTGAGCCACTGCACCTGGCTTTCCAGGCTTCAATTTTAAATATTGGCTTTATCATTCAGTTCTTCTGTACCTTGTGAATGCAGATAAGAAAAAAAATAAACACAAGGCTACAGAGATACACTGATTATTAATACAGAAGTGCTTATTACTATATTAATCTTTTAAAACACATTTTAACAATTTTTTTTTTTCTTTGAGACAGAGGCTCAAGCTGTCACCCTGGATAGAGTGCTGTGGCATCACAGCTCACAGCAAACTCCAATTCCTGGGCTCATGCCAGTCTCCTGCCTCTGCCTCCCAAGTAGCTGGGACTACAGGCACCCGCCACAACGCCCGGCTATTTTTTGGTTGCAGTTGTCATTGCTGTTTGGTGGGCCCAGGTTGGATTCGAACCTGCCAGCTCAGGTGTATGTGGCTGGCGCCTTAGCCCGTTGAGCTACAGGCGCCGAGCCTTTAACAATTTTTTTTACAATCTGTTTGTATAAAATTTTCAGCGTTCTCTAAGTCCTGAATAACCTGATTCTAACTTGTCTCTCCTAATTTCTTTGTCTTAAATTCCTAATCAAATACTTAACATTTTCAGCCAAACAGAACAATTTTTAGTTCTCTACACATATTATATATCTTCTCTTATAGTTTTTAATATGGTACTACACACTACACTTAACACATCCTCACTCACAAATTCTTACCATCCCTCAGGTATCCATGGGAATCAGTATAGCACAGCGGTTAAGAACATAGGTTCTGCAATAGACTGACTAGGATTGAGTCCTAGCTTTGCCTCTTAAAAGGTAAACTGACTTTGGCCTGGTGTCTACAGCTTAGTGAGCAGGGCGCCAGCCACATACACTGAGGCTGGTGGGTTGGAGCATGGCGTGCGCCTGCTAAACAACAATGACAACTGCAACCAAAAAGTAGCCGGGTATTGTGGCTGGTGCCTGTAGTCCCA
>CAUYRH010148937.1:0-16996 GCA_963574655.1 Perodicticus potto
ATCTGCTTTTTTTTTGCTTTACTGCTTCTAGGTTTTCCATTGTGACTAGAAAGACCTTCCCTAAGAATGAGGGAGGGGTGGGGAAAGGAAGAGCAGAGAGAGGGAAGGAGCGAGGGGGGTGGGGTCTTGGTGTGTGCCACACCTTTTGGGGGCAAAACACGACTGTAAGAGGGACTTTACCCAACAAATGCAATCAGTGTAACATGGTTTCTTGTACCCTCAATGATTCCCCAACAATTAAAAAAAAAAAAAAAAAAGATGCTCCCTTTAAGATGATTAAATTTTTAACCTACGTTGTTTTCTTTTACATTTGCTACTGTTTCATTCTTCTAAATGTCTAAAATCTTGGATTGATCCAGAATTTAGTTTGCACACATGACAGGGCAGGTTTACATTTCTCTGGGAGACTGCTGGGTAACACTGTCTTCCCCCTGGAGTCCGAGCTGCAGGAAGGCAGGCCCTGAGCTTTCTTGGCTTGCCAAAGTGGTTCTGGTGCCTGGCACAGAGCCTGGCACCTGGTAGGCACTCAGCAAGCTTTCCTTTAATTAGTACATGGATGAAATTCAAGAAAATAGAGGGATGAGCGGAATTGACCAAGAAGAAAATTTTATTTCTGGAATTACACTTTGAAAGGAAGTATTCCTTATAATTTTAAAAAAGAGTGAATCATTTCAGAAAATAAATGTGAAGATGGTGAAGGAGCCAGGAACCAAGTCAGATGAAGAACAGGGGTTGCTCACTTTGGAGAAAACTCAGTGAGGGAATCTCCTCATTTGTCTGGTATCGGGGAGGTGGACGCTTTGGCTTTCAGTTTAAGGAAGAGCTTTGGAATGAATGGTTCAAAGAGGGAATGGGCTGTCCTTGGAGATGGTGAACTCTCTTTCCCTGGCAGTGCTCAGAGATGTATGGGGTTTGGGGGGACTACTGTGGAAGATTTCAAACCCCAGGAGCTAACTGGCAGCGTGACGGATTAAAGATAACACGATGGTGATGGGTGGGGAATGGTGAAGAGGAGAGACCCCATTCCAAGGGAGCAGCAGCCTCCTTTCAAACTTGAAGTTTGAAAATGAATTTAAAAAATGGGAAGTTTCTTTGTTGCTACAAATTTGTGTGTCATCCTTGCTCGGGGGCCATGCTAATCTTCTCTGCATTATTCCCATTTTATTATATGTGCTGCTGAAGTGAGCCTAAGTTTCCTGATTTTTTAAATCCTGCATGGTCCAAACAAAACTTATCTGATGTCTGGGTTTCTCTTGTGGCAGCTTTGCAAACCCTGCCTCAGATAAAAGGAGGATCATATATAGAAAGTAGCACAGTTTCTGGAGCAGAGGACCTCCCAAGGACTTTTCTCACCTTAGTTCTTTGATTTTCCCAGCTGTATAAATGTGAGGGATTATTAATAGTGTTGCTACATCACTGGAATATGACTCAGCATAGGAGAAGAGCAGATAGGATGGAGGAAGAATTAGGATTTGATGGAAGGAAGAATGTCTCTGGAATTGGTCTGCTGTGTACAACCTATCATCATTTCATGCCAATAAATATTGTTGGTAATAACAGAGTATGAGGAAGCCACATGAGCAAGTTCTAAGAGGAAATAAAGAGCCAGGCAGTAGAAAGAGAGGAGACTGTAGGAAGGAAAGTAATTTTGAACTGAAACTCCAGGGAGCATAAAAGGAAATGAAGACGTTAGAGACACTACGGTTAGCCCAGGGGCCTGGTGATGCAGGGGGCTCGGCAGGCTGCCCTGTTCACTAATAAGGTGGGTGTTTGGGCCTAGCTATAAAAATCCATGCTATGGATTTTTTGTTCTGTGATGAAACTGAGAGAGTTGAAAAGGAACAGGAATTGCTACTGTTTCCCAATCCAACATTATTCTATTTCATCTTCATAACCACTAATGGAGAGGGCTGAATGTATAGCTGAGGAGAGATGTCACCTGTGGCCCGAAAGAGAACCTTTTTTCATAAAGGTGCCAAGAATATACATAAGGGAAAAGATACCCTCTTTGACAGTTGGTGTTGAGAAACCTGATACCATATGCAGTGGCATGAAACTGGACCCCTAACTCTTATTAAATACAAAAGATCAACTCAAAATGAATTAAAGACTCAAACATAAGACCACAAATGATAAAACCATTAAAAGAAAAGATAAGGGAAATGCTTCAGGAGATTGGTCTAGGAAAATACTTTATGGCTGAAACCTTGAAAACATAGCAAATGAAGACAAAAATAGACAAACAAGACTATATTAAACTAAAACTCTTCTGCACATCAAAAGAAACAATTAGCAGGGTGAAAAGAAAATGGGCAGAATGGGAGAAAATATTTGCAAACTGCTCATCCTACAGGGGACTAATATCCAGAATATACAAGGAACTCAAACAACTCAACAGCAACAATTAATACCATTAATAACTGAACAAAGAACCTGAGTAGACATTTCTCAAAAGAAGACAGACAAATGGCCAACAGGGATATGAAAGAAGGCTCAGCATCTTTAATCATCAGGGAAATGCAAATTAAAGCCACAACGAGCAATGAGCTCTGTTAGAATGGCTATTATCAAACAGATAAAAGATGACAAATACTAGTGAACATGTGGAGAAAAGGGAAGTATGTTCACTATTGGTAGGAATATAAATTAGTCAACCATTATGGAAAACAGTATATCATTTTCTCAAAAAAACTGAAAATAGAAATACCATATGATCCAGCAATTCCACTGCTGGTTACTTACCTGAAAGTAAGAAAATCTGTTTATTAAGGGGGTACCTGAACCCCCATGGTTATGACAGCATGATTCAGAATAGCCAAGATATGAAATCAACCTACCTGTCCACCAACAGATGAGTGGATAAGACAAATGTGGGACCTATATGCAATGGAATGCTACTCAATCATAGGAAAGAATGAAATCTTGTCATTTGTAGTAACATGGATGGATCTGGAAGTTATTATGTTAAGCGAAATGAGCCAGGTGCAGAAAAACAAATATTGCATGTTCTTACTCATATGTGGGAGCTAAGAAAGGTTTTTTTTTTCATGAAGATAGTAGAATGATTGTTACTGGAGGCTTGGGAAAAAGAGAGATTAGTTAATGGTTACGAACATACGGTTAGATAGACGAAATAAGTTCTGGTGTTTGATCACACAATAGGAATACTATAGTAAACAATGATTTATTGTACTTATTGATTTAATCCATTCATGAGTTGATTCCACATCTTGGTGATTGTGAATTGAGCTGTGATAAACATTCTAGTATAAATGATTTTTTTCCTTCTGGGTAGATACCTAGTATTGAGATTGCAGGATCAAATGGAAGGTGTACTTTCAGCGCTCTGAGGATTCTCCATACTTCTTTTCAAAGATGCTACAATCCCACCAGCAGTGTAAAAAATGTTCCCTTTCCTTCACATCTCTGCCAGTGTCTGAACCTTTGGACTTTGTATTGTGGGCTATTCTCACGGGGGTTAAGTGATACCTTGAGGTGGTTTTCATTTGCATTTCCCTGACAATTAGGGATGATTTTTCATGTGTTTGTTGGTCATTCATCTGTCTTCTTTAGAGAGGGTTCTGTTCCTATCTCTTGCCAGGATTGTTTGCTCTTTTTTTGTTGATTACTTTGAGTTCTCTGTAGATTCTAGTTATCAACCCTTTGTTGGATCTGAAGCATGCAAATATCTTCTCCCATTTTGAAGGTTGTCTGTTTGCTTTAGTTGTTGTGCCCTTAGCTGTGCCGAAACTTTTCAGATTGATCATGTCCCATTTATTTCTGGTGCTTCTGTAAACTACAACTTGGACCTTACCTAACGAATGCACACATTGTAACCTAATCATTGTGCCCTCGTGTTAATCTGACATAAAAAACGATTCACGGTATATTTCAAAACAGCTAGAAGAGAGTATTTGAAATGTTTCCAGCACAAAAAAATGATTGGTGTGCTCTTACTTAATGGGCACAATGTATATGGCACACCTCCAGGCTAAGGGCACAAGTACAACAGGGACCTTATCTAACAAATGCAAACATTGTAACCTAATCATTTGTACCATTTGTAATAATATGAAAAAGAACCCAAAGAAGTAATAAATGTTTGAGGGAACGGAAATCCTAATTATCCTGATTTGATCATTACACATTGTATGCATGTATCAAAATACCACATATTCTCCATACTTCTTTCACAAGAGGCTGTATTATCACATTTATCATACATTAATTGAAAAAAATTGAAAAGAAAAAGGTCCAAGGTCTCACACATAGCCAGCAGCCAAGCTAAGACTGAACGCCTGTCTTTAGAGCTGCACGGTGAGCCTGTGTAAGGTTCCCCTGATGCTCCACTGGTCTCTTCTATCAGGATGAGCTGTTATGTGTTTCCTTTTAATTGCTTAGGTGATGGTGATTTTAAGGTCCTGTCTCGTTCATGGTTCTCCAAAGAAATAATAGATAACTTATTTATATCTACATACAGTATTTAAATCTACCGAGAAATTCATGGACGTTTGCTCACATGACTGTGGGCAACCAAGTGTGGAATCTGCAGGGCGGGCCTGCAGTCTGCAGACTCCCCAAAGAGGTGATACTGTAGTTTTCAGTCTATAGTCAATCTGGAGGCAGAATTCATTCTTCTTTGTGAAACTTTCAAATTACAGAAGGAGGCCCGTCCATGCCATGGAGGGTACTCTGCTTTACTGACAGTCAACTGATTTAAGTGTTAAGCACATTTGTGGAAAAATACCTTCACAGTCACACTTAGACTGGTGTTTGACCAAGTCACTGGGCACCATAGTCCAGCCATGCTGACACACAGAATGAACTGTCACAGGTGCCTTGAAGATTGCGTGGCTCAGCGGTTACTCCCAGGAGGTACTCACCCTCAGAGAGCAAGCACAGGGCCAGCGCCTAGAGTGAACACCAGCTTCAATCTTGTGTCTCACTTGCTTCACGCTAGTTCTGGCCCTGCTCTCTAAGAGGAACTCAAGATTATGTCTTTAATCTGGGCCTTCTTACAACAGTATGGAACGGGGATCAGACCGACCTGTGTTTGAATCTTGCCTCCATCATTCCAGGGAGATCTTGGTCAAGTGGCACCTCAGTTTTCCCACCTGTGGAATGGGGATAATAACATCACCTGCTTTTCAGGGATGTTCTGAGGGGATAGAACGTCAACTCAGACTCGAGAAGGGTGAAGAGTGTGGTTCATTATGGAAAATTTTTTTCTTTATTACAGCAGAGGAATTAATTTATTTTAGCATTTGTTACAATTTTAGCACATGGAATAGCCAAGTTTTACCTTTCTTTAGTGCATCCCCTGATGCCAAGTCTTGATGTGGAGAGCCTAGAAATTCAAAAAAATAAAAGGGAAAATTCTGTCTACAAGCCCCAGTATGGAGGGAAGAGGACCAGTACACACAGAACTGTACCATGAGATAGTGTGTGGCTGGCTGCGCCCTTGTGTGGGACAGCCCTTATGCTCATTAAACATAATATGGTAGTAGGCTGCTTCAAAACCATTTTGTTAGCAGTTAGTTCAAATCACAAGCTGATGTGTAGGTAGGTAAAAAAATAGAAATTCTGTAATTCGGTCCTTTCTATAATTCAGATTAGTCCTTTTAGTGAGCTCTTAGGATACTAAGAAAATAATACATCTAGTGTCTCTGCTGTATTAGAGGTATTTTTCTGATGGCCATGTGGCCTAAAGACATATTTTCTTTTAGAGAATAAACCGATTATTCAACAAACCAAACAACATGGCATTAGCAGATTATTTTGGAGATGCTATTCCCTGAGATTTCTACTGTGTTTCAATCTATATTCTCTTTCTCTCTTTCTGGGTCTGTTTCTCTTTGCCTCCTGGTCTCTCTCTCTCTCTCTCTCTCTCTGTATATGTATATATACATATACACATATTCAATACTTTTTGGTTTGCTTCCTGGGTAGCTGGGCCCTTTGATAGAGTTACCACTTTGCAGTGTCAGTTGCAGAACAGTTTGGTAAACTATCAGTACGTGAGAAACGGACTGTGGATGCTGGAGAGCAGGAATAGCTGATCTCGCAAGATAACAAGCATTTCCCCTAATAGCCTGTGAGTCAGCCTGGTGTCTTGGAGCGTATGGCTTCAGTTGCTTTGAAAGCGAAGACCAGAACCCTGAACCTGGCTTGGAAGAGCCGACCTAATCCAGCCCCGACCTGCTGCAGGCGTGCCTGGCACCAAGCTCCCTTCAGCTGAGCCCTGGCTTAAGGGTTTCTTCCAGTTACGCAAATCCAGTCCTGGGCCTGCTCAGCCGACCACTCTGCCGCTCTGTGCACCGTCTCCCAGGGTCACGCCTACCGACCTTCACTTCTCTTTTTACACTCTGTGCAATCCTCCCGGGACTTCCCTGATGGTGTCACGGGAACCTCTTATTCTCTCTCATAGCTGCATGTATCTCTCCTTAGCAGCACTTCACACAAGTGCAACTGTACATTTTTGAGTGATGGTTTAGTATGTAATTGCTGCCTGTTTCCCCAGTTGGGTTTTAAACTCCATGAGGGCAGGGGCTGTGTCTCCTTTGCTCATCATTCAATCTCTCCTCTAGAAACAAGAATCATGGCTGACAGAAAGAAAGGAAGGAAAGAAGGAAGGGAAGGAGAGAGGGAGGGAAAGAGAGCGCAATAAAGAATATGACGCGGTTGGAGAAACATCTGTTTAATGCTGCAGGTCGGGCTTGGAAGTTCCGCTTGCTGAGATGTAAGTCGGGTGAGGACATCACATCCTGTGTAGAAAAAAGTGTATAATGATGTTTCAATGTCCAGCGGCCTCACGCTGGCAGGTCCTTTCCTGATCAGGCATGAAATACAGGCTGGAAGTTTTTAAAGGACTCAGAACTTTGTTTTCTGAAAAGCAGAGAAGCAGACGGGAGTAGGTCGATGCGTGAGCTGGGCGCTCTCCGGGGCCCGTCGCTGAAGGCAGAGGAGATGTTCTCCCACTCTCCCCATCTGACACCCTCTCGGGCTCTCTTAGGCAGGGACTGTTGGTTGAGGAAAGTGGAAGTGTACTCAAACTAACTCAATAAAAATGGGAGATTTCATTGTGAAGATAAAGTGGACTGTTTTTTAAGATGAGGGAGCTGAACTGCAGCTAGGCCTCCCGGGAACTGGGCTCTGGGAGCATCTGAGAACCACGACATCTTTAACCCATCTCGAGGGTGTCACTCTCTGACTCATCTCTGCTTCATTCTGGTTCTTTCTGTGTCTTCCTTTTCACCAACTTCCTCTGTTTGAACAGCCTCTCAACATGGTCACCAGTTCACAAATATACATAAACAATCATTTCAAGTTCTTACCACTAAACCGACCACGGGATTTATGTTTCTTGGTTAGACTTTTCCAGAGAAGGAATGTGAGTCATCTGACCAGCCGCTCTTATTGGGTGGATTGTCTGCTATTCCTTTAGGTAAGTCTAGGTCATGTAACATAAATGTGGCTTCCAAGTCTGCTGCGCTTCAGATCTTTTTCACAGGGAGAGTGTAAAGAGAAGTGGACCGTGCCTGGGCGTATCAGCTCTGAATCATGTCTATTATAGAGCTGCATTAAGAGTCTAGGTCCTTGCTACATCATGCATTTTGAAGAGACTGCCAAGGCTTGCCATAAATCTCTTGAATGCCTTTAATTTCCACTAGTGGGTACATCATGGCCAAAAGGGCGCAAATGGAATCTTGATAACCAAGGTGGTGCCACCTTCCTGGCCATGGTTCACTGGACATGGGAGGCCACCTGATCCAAGTTGGACTAATTTGAAATTCTTCTGCAGGAATGTTTAATTGGAATTATGGAAAACTGGTCTTTCTTAGTGGCTAAACTTGTAGTGTGTCTGACTGGGAGCTGTGGTTGGCTACATCCTGTCGTGTGGACTGAATTGCAGAGGAAGTTCTTCAGGTACACAGAAGCACACACCTGAGGTGCAGAGAAGGACTGCTCTCTGTTTAGAAGCGGGTAGTGCTTTCTGAGCTTGGCTGTGTTCTTGCCAATGAGTTCTGTGAGATTCCCCAGTTCTTACAATTAGCTCCTTTTAAGCATTCTTAAATTTATTTGCATTGATTTCTGATGCTTGCAGCCAAGTATCTTAACTAATGCAAAGATCAGGAATGTCAGAAGTAAGATGAGTTAAAATAAGTCCTTTGGAAAAAAAATGTGTTGTAATCTAAGACAATGATGGAGACAGTGGGGACTTTCCTATCCTGAATCTATTTCTTGGTATGCGTTGGTAAAGGAATTAATGGACAACCACCTGTTATCAGCTGGGACTCAGATCATCTACCTTCAGAAATGGGGACATTAGTGGTCTTGGCTAAATATGAGGATATTAGGGTACTGATTACTCCTTGCCACCTTTTATTGGCAGCAACAAAGTAGAAGGAAATTCTTATATAATGCTTTCCATTTGGGAAAATATAGAAGCCACATAGCTAATAATGACAAGAGCCCAGATTAAGAAATCATTTAGATTGGTGATAGCTTGGAAGAACTGAGGGAGCTTTAACTAATCCCACTCCCCTCATGCAAACCAGAAATGCATCCTCTTATTGTAGGCAGCCAATCATGAGCCAATTTATTAATATGAAAGGACTTACGAACATAGGATTTTGTTCTGAAGGTGATAAGGTAGGTGGAATAGGGGAATGATAGTCTGCCTTTTCTGTGAAGAGTTGACAGAAGGGAGTTTAAGTGTGAAACCAGCCAGACCAGTTTGAAAGGGACTGCCACACTCTCAAATAAGTCGATAGTCACCTCCTATAGGACGGTAGCAGTGGAGAATGAGGTCAGGTTCAGAATATTTTTTGGAGGGAGATTTAATAGAATTTACAGATGGATGGCATAGCCAATTTAATTTTTTTTAAAAATAGCCACACCAAATTTCATCCCCTCCAACATTCTCTTCTTGCAATAAGATGTTGGTACCACCATCAGGAACTGAGGTCTGCGCTCCTTTCTCTTTGAAATAGAATGTGGCTGCTGAGGCTGGTCATGAAGGCAGTGTCTGTGGGGCCCTCATATTCCCTTGGGATGTTTGCTTGTAGAACTCATCTACCATTTTGTGAGAAAGGCTAGACCTACACGAAGATGCTGAGTGTGGAATGTGATGGCCAGCGGCCCTACTAGTCTTTCGGCTGTAGCCAGCATCAACTTCTAGACATGTGATTGAATGAGCCTTCAGTTACTTCAGCCTCTAGTCCTTGGATATTCCAGGTGAAGCTCTGCCATGGGCTGTCGGAATTCCTGCATCAAAGAACCCATGAATAATAATAAATATTATTTTGTTTTAGGCCACTAAGTTTTGGGATAATCTATTACGTAGCTAGATAACTACAGCTTTGACGTGGGATATAGGAGGAAAGAGAGAAACTACGGTGAATCTAAGTTTTTTGATCTGAATGAGCAGAGAGTTTTTCTTTCTTTTTTTTTTTAAATGAAACATGCAATTTTCCCTTGGATATGTTAAGTTTGGGATAGCTCCCCCTGGCATCCTCCACTTCCACCCTAGTCTACAATAATGGAACTCCCCTAGCCATTCTGTAATGTCCGAAAGTGACCCTATGGTCACAAGTGGATTGACCCAGAACTCAGGTTAAGCCAATTAGAGTCATGTCCTGGGAATCTGGAAATACATTGAGACAGTGAAGAGTTCTACTGTGAATGAACCAAAAAAATTTAAACTTGGGAGGTGATAATTTAAATATTTTGCAAGGTAGAGTAGGTAGAAGGCTGAGAGAGAAAGAAGAGAGAGAGAGAGAGAGAGAGAGAGAGAGAGAGAGAGAGAGAGAGAGACTGCGACTGCTTAAGTTCCCACAGGATTTTCATGGGAAATCCTCAGCCCAGTTGCAATCTTGGCTTGAGTTCTTTATACACGTATCCTTATAATAAATTTCCTTTTGTTTTACACAAACTTGTTCTAGTTGGTTTTGCTACTTGAAACTAAAGAGTTCAAACTGATGCATGCAATTAATCAGAACCTCCTCATTTCTCCAGCAGGGAAGCCGAGCTCGGGGCTCCTTGACACAGCCTGGCTGGGAGGGCTTCCTAGACACCCAGAGCTCTGCCTCACCTGTTCAAGGTATGTATGGCTCTCAATGTTACGCTGTTAGTGGACAACTCAGCGCTGATCACACTGACTTGGTTAAGGTGGTGCAATAGTTAGTTCATGCCATTTCCTACATGGAATCTTTTGAAATGTATCTTGGAGGAAGAAGAAAAGGGAAGAGACCTGGAGGAAGACTCTTAATAGTTATTCAACCCTCTTTGTGACTGTAGCTTGCTGACATATCATTGTTGTCATCAGCTGCCAGTGATAAGAAGTCTTAAAGAGTGTCCCAATTTCTCTAGAAAATCACCTTTCATCTTTTAGAACTGTTAGGCTTCGTTTGAGTGTGTTTTGTTGATACATAGAAAGAGAACCCCTCTAACAGTCGGTTGTCTGACTTGTAACTGCATGAAGGTTGGGGTTCATGAACACATGCTATTGAAATTGTTCTGGACCAAGGAATAGGAGGGAGCTCGCATTCATGAAGCTGTCCATGCCACACTATGGTGACGGGGGGCGGGGGGAATAAAAACAAGCCTTGGGTCTTTTTAAAAGGTAGGGCACTAAGTGAAAAGTGATTTGATTTTCTGGCACCATAAGGAGGAGGAAGGGCGAAAGAGTCAGAACAATGTTCGCCGTGCCAGCTGCTGGTACTGAGAAGGTAATTTAATACCTTCCTTCTGAAAAAATATGACACAAGAAAAAGGAAATAGTGATTGTTGTATTTTGAGTGCTCCCTCCGTGCCAAGTGAGATTCTAGTGACATCTCTGTAAGGTCGGTAGGTGTCAGGCAGATGACCTTGGATAACCTCTCCTCTCCCGTATGGAGGTTATTGCAAAGCTGAAGGCAGCGTGGGGAGAGTCATCTCATCTCTGTTCTATGCAGAACTCTTCTGAGGGAAAAATGGATGGGACATTGTTGTGAAAGGTCGAAGGTACTCTGTACATATAAGAGCTTATCAACTTTTGATTCTATGCATTTTTCTCTGGTAGGAGGGATGGAGAAGGAGTAGGCTGGGTGAGGGGGATAGGCAATAAACATAATAAGTAAATCATAGCTTACTCTTGAAGGTAATAGTTCCTGGGGAGAATAACAAGGTGGGACAAGGAAAATAGGGAAATTTGCAATTTTAAGTGTCCAGCTCAAATTCTGATTTTAAGGTTCAGCTTAAATGCCACACTCTTGGAAAGTCTCCCCTGAATTTCCATCCTGGTGTAGAAATGATCGATGACATATATGACCTACCTTTCATGGGAGACCAGAACATTTTTGAAGGCAGGAAGTGTGTGTGTGAACTTCAGCCCTGATTTCTAGACCACCTTTCACAATGAAAAATGACAACATGACTGGATGTGTAGATGGCTCCCACCTCCACCTGTCCCCTTCCCAGTCCCCCCTTTGTCAAGGGGTTTCTTTTCTTCCTTTTTGTTTTTTCAAGACAGCATCTTACTCTCTTGCCCAGGCTACAGTGCTGTGGTGTCAGCCTAGCTCACAGCAATTTGAAACTCCTGGGTTCAATCCTCCTGCCTCAGCCTCCCAAGTAGCTGGGACTACAGATGCCAGCCACAACTCCCAGGTAATTTTTCTATTCTCAGTAGAGACGGGTTCTCATTCTTGCCCATGCTGGTTTTGAACTCCTGATCTCAAGCAAGCCACCGGGCTCGGGCTCCCAGAGTGCTAGGATTACAGGTGCCAGTCGCCGTGTCTGGCTAAAGGGGTTTCTTCATGACCTTGTTCTTTTCCTTTTTCTTGTATGAGCATTTTGAGACTCATAAAAATGCTTATGCATCTGATGCTAAGAATAATTGTCACAATTTCTCAGCCACAGAGAACGGGTAAAGGTCATGCCAACCTGCGGACTGTGCCAATTGCTTCTCCCAGTAATGCACTTGTCCTATTTATTTTTCCCTAAGGTTTCTCCTGTGTTCGAGATAAAAGGGAGAAACTTGATGAGGCACCTGACCCCACGGGAGGACAAACTGGTAGCTACAGTGGTGTCTTTCCCTAGGCGAATAGGTTCCCATTGGACCATCTCTGGGTCAAGATGAGGGGAACCCTGTTCTCCCCGGTCAGAGCTGGTGTGATGGCAGAAGATCCTATGATTCATGACATTATTCTGACTGAGGGAACTGAACCCTGGAAGATAGGTGACTCTTTATGGCACAAGTCAGAACCAGAATTCAGGCTCTCTCAGCCTCTCTTAGTGATGGCCCAGCTAGGTTTATGGCTGTTAGAAATGGAGATAGAAAGGAAGGCTTCGCCATTCCTTTGTGAAAGGTGCCATTTGCATGTAAATAATCCCCAAATCAGAAGACCTCTCCTTGGAAGCTCAGACTGGCCGGCATCCATTGGCCAGGACCTGTTGGGGAGAACATAGTAGGGGAGTCTTGTGATGGAGCCAGGAGCCCACGGACAGGGGGTGCTCCCTAGCCTGACTCTGCTTACCTGGGGAATGCACAGGTGAGAATTTATGGAGAGGGAGTTAGGAAGAAAAGAGAATCATGAAATTACATTCCTCCAGCTTCCTGTTGTTAGGTGGTTAAATTATAATTTAAGGGAGATTAATTAAAAAAACAGACAAGGAAGTAGAAAATCAGAGTGATTAAGATACTTCCCTGGGATCACACAGCTAATTAAGGGTTGTGTTGGGGATGGGGCAGGGGATGGGAAGGAAGACCCAGGTGTCTGGTTGCCCCATGCAGTTACGTTTTTTACATCCAGACCCTGAGAGTATAATCAGTGAAAGAGCAGAAGGTCATAAACAGAGAGAACAATGAACAAGGAGAGAAAGAAACTGCTCAGGGGAAGGTGAAGGAGGTCAGATGAGAGAACTGAACAGGTTCACCTGGTCCACACCCAACTTAATGCTGCCAGAGAATTTGTTTTTTTTACTTGTCATGTGCCCAAGGGCTCTGTTTAACATTGATCTTGCTGGCCAGGAGCTTTCAGCAATGCTAAACATTGTCTTTGCAGCCCAGCACTAGAATTCTTTCACAGCTGCACTTGACTTTTTAGCAAAAATTTTTAGCATCATAACTTGTCACATCGAATTTCAACTGAGTTCTTCTTTTGTGCGCTTGTTTCTTATGCTAGAGTCTGGAGTCCTTGCTGTCCCTTGACTACATGAGGCATGGTGGCCTTTGCACTTGCTTTCTCCTCCAGATGTCTATATAACTCACTTTTGATTCCTTCAAATCTTTGCTACAATATCAACTTCTAATGATCCGATCACCCTATTTAAAATAGCAAACTAAATCTTTTTCTGCACACCATTTATCAGTATCTGATACATGTTTTCCTTTTGTGTTTTCTTTTCTGTCACTGTGCAAGAATGTAAGCTCATGAGGGCAGGGTTCTTGGCTGTGTCCTCAGTGCTAAAACAGTCCCTGGCAGACAATAAGCACCCAGAAAATATTTGAAGACTAAATGAACATGGAGTGAATGCAGTCCTTCATGTCAGACACATTCATCACCACTCCTGGCTTACCTAACACATGCTTAATGTCTATGGAATGCAAGACAGACTTTGTTTCTTTCAAGAGTTCTATTTAAAACTACATCTAATAATTTCATATTACCTCCTGTGGCTTCCTGACTCCTTGATCGATTCCCTCTGTGAAGGGACTATTTAGGCAACATTCTCTCCCACATTCAGGGCCATCCAGTAAATTCTGTGGACATAATTGAGCTGTACTCTGATTCCCCAAATGAGACTGTTTGCTCGTTGTTTGCTCCTGTAGCACCCTGTCTGCTCTTTGTAAAAATACACAAACCACTTATTGTCACTTGTTTGAAGGCTGTTTTTCCCAATAGACCTCAAGGCTTGAATAGGGCAGGGATCATATGAAACCGGCTCACTGCTGTTTCCCGCACTTCAGTCCACTACTACCTGACTCTGGGTAGACAGTAAATGAGTATTTGTTGACTGAAGGGGCCGGGTATCGTTATCAGTGCCAAGGAGGGATTATAAAATATGTTCTTTGACCTCAGTTACCAGATTGAGTAATGCTTCAGGGAAATTCCCTCCAAGACCCTCAGTGAGCACTTTTGTTGGGAAATTCCTTTACCTGAAGGGTTGACATCTACAAAATCGTGTACCTTGTTAAGTTACAAGATTGAATATAAGAATTCTGTTGTTTATTCTGCATGGGAAAGTTATAAAATGCTACCCAGATTTCTCTGTATTTAAAGATTGCATCTCTGAACTCTCTGAAGCCTGCAGGATGGCGGGTCACCAAAAACTCTCCTTGGACTAACCAAATAATAATAATAATGATAATACTAGTTGCTACTAACTTAATTTATCCTAATAGATGATATCTGATTGGGAGATCAGAGCTGAATGAGATTTGAGTATGCGGCCTATGATTTCAAATATTTTTGTTAGCATTTTATCGATTTTTATAATTTATGAATTTATGTTTTTAAGTAGTCTCTTCTTTTTAAAGACTTAATTGGGTTTCCTATTACAAAAAAATACTTTTTTTGGTAATAAAATTAAAGGATACAAAAATATATAAAGTAAAACAGGGAGAGTGGCTCTTTCCTTCCCCTCTGTTTCTCAATCTCATCACCCAGAGGCAACCACTCTTAGTTATGTACGATTCTTCTTACGCTCATCAAACATCATTTTTTTATTGTAACATAAATTGGATCCTATTTTACATCATCATTTTTGGCAACTTGATATTTCACTTCGTAACTGTGGATGTCCTTGTAACTTGTTACTTGTAGGGATGCCTCCTTAGTAATGGCTGTTCTGAAGGATCCTCTCTATTGTACAAAGGGATCCGCATTTATCCATTTCTCTAATTTCTTCTAATGAAAATGTGGCAATAAACATCTTTGAATGTGACTGGTCATGTGCCCATGCTCATAATTCTGGCCAGAAGTGAAAATGCTGGTGGATGTCACTTTAGCCAATCTGGAGCCCATTTCCCATAATTTCTTTCCTTGCATAGTTTCAGTTCAGTGTGAGCCACAAGAGACATTTTCCATGCGATTTGGAAGGAGGAAGGGAATGAAGTAGGAGCTTAGGCTCTGAAAATTGGTGCAGGGGAGGGGGTAGGGAGTGACTATTGCATGTCACACACTGTAACGTGTTGCCACTTATCTGATGCTTCCTCTGGCTGCCATGGAAGCACCACTCCTAGAATGCTGACACGTTGCCTGCCAGGTCTTCCCTGAGCCCCTTCAACACCTGGGCCAGGTTCACGATCAGTTCTATGATAAAAACACCACCTCTCTTGTCATCCTTCTCTAGCCAAGGTTTATAAAAATATTCTCTCTTATTTTTGTAAATAAAAAAACCAATTGATTTATACATAATATTTTTTTGATGTAGTATACCAATTGTCCAACAACTATTTACTTGACTTTTTACCTACTAATGTGAAACTTCATTTTCATATATAGGAGTGTTTTTCAGTGCTTACTTTTCTGTTTTGCAGATCTATTTTAACTCTATAGTGGTATTTAACTTAATTTTTTAAATTTCTGTAGCTTTGGAGTTTATTTTAATATCTGGCAGTTAAAATATCTCATTATTCTTTTCCCAAATTTTCTTTGGTTTCTCTATGTTATGTTTTATCAATGTGTCAGCAACTTATTGCCACAAAAACTTGTTGGCTTAAAACAATAAGTTGTTTTCCTATTGCTCAATTTTGCATTGTAGTCTATGAGTCAGGTGATTAGTACTTCTGGTTTTGGCTGGAGACACTCATGCACCTGTGTTCATTTGTGGATCAGGTTGAACTTGGCTAGATTTTCTCACATATTTGGAGGTCACCTTGCTATAGGCAGTCCTTGGCTGGGACCACTGGGCTGTCTTCCCTGTGATGTCTCATCCTCCAACAAGTTAGCCCCAGCTGCTTACATGGCAGTGGCAGGAGTCCAAGAGCCAGAGCAGAAGCGTGAGATCCTTTCAAGCCTAGTGTCAGAAATGGTACAACATCCCTTAAGCTCCATTCTGTTGGATGAAGCCATAAAACCAGCAAATATTCAAGGGGTAGGGAAATGGACTCCATCTCTTGAAGGGTGGAGCTGCAATCACATTGCAAAGGGCATGCAAAGGAGAGAGTCTTTTGAATGGAGCCATTAATCCAACCATCACAACACAGCCTAATGTGAACAGAAAGCTCGCTGGGATGCTGATTGGGCTTGAATTGAAGTAATGGATTTCATTCTAGGAGAACGAACATTTTTGTGAGGAACACTCATGCACCCACCATCCAGGTTTGCCAAATCTTAACATTTTGCTCTATTTGTTTCAGATTTTAAAGAATAACACAATAAAGATACTCTTGAAATCCTCTGTGTGCTCATCTCTGATTTCATTTCTTCTTCCGTCTCCAGAGGTGACCATTACCCTAAATGTGCTGTTAACATTCTCACACATGCTTTCATATTTCCACTACATATGTATGTGTCCATAACGACCCACACACAGTTTATATAATCTGAGCTATTTGATAGGAACAAATAAAAACAAAATAATGCACAGTTTATTTGTATTTATTTTAAAATGTCACATCTGTGATTCCCTAACTGTTCATATATCTGGCAGTTTGTTCAGCATGAAGTTTTGAGATTTATCCATATTGACATGTATACTTTCAGTCCTATTTAATTTTTTGTTGATCTGATATATGTGAATTGCTGTTTATCATAATTTAAAATTATCGGCTCGGCACCTGTGGCTCAATGGGCTAAGGTGCCAGCCACGTACACCTGAGCTGGCGGGTTCGAATCCAGCCCTGGCCTGCCAAACAACGACGGCTGCAACCAAAAAATGGCCAGGCGTTGTAGCGGGCGCCTGTAGTCCCAGCTACTTGGGAGGCAGAGGCAGGAGACTCGCTTGAGCCCAGGAATTGGAGGTTGCTGTGAGCTGTGATGCCATGGCACTCTGTCCAGGGTGACAGCTTGAG
>CAUYRH010148940.1:0-28935 GCA_963574655.1 Perodicticus potto
CTTTGTGTGTTTTCATGTTTTCTCTTTCACATCTGCCAGGTCTATGCAGAGGACCCGAGGTCCTAAGAAATGGAAGAAAAAGGGTGTGGATGTTCGGATCATGTATCTGAGGGAAGCACTTGTTAAGATTCTTAAGAGTGCAAGATATAATCTTTATTTTTTTTTAATTTAAAAATATTACAGGGGTGCACATGTTTGGTTACATAGTTTGCTTTTGTACATTTCAAGTGAGTTATAAGTATACCCTTCGCCCAAAAAGTGTGCAGTGTACCTGTTAGGTATGAATTTACTGGTCCTCTCATATAACTCTCCGCCTACTTGAATTCCATTGAGTTTTGGTGCCTCATGTACACATAAGCATTGATCAACAAGGTCCAACTTAGTTTTGAGCACATGTGTGGTATTTGTTTTCTGTTATTGTGATATTTGACTTAAGAAAATGGCCTGCAATTCCATCTAGGTTGTTACAAAAGATACTAGATCACCACATTTTTATGACTGAGTAGTATTCCATGATATACAAGGTCTGATGATTAAGTTCATGAACTTGTCACAATATGCTTATGTTGGTAGCATCATACAAACAACTTGGTAAGTTCTCACAACATTGGCATATCAGTATCTCACAGTTGTGTTCATGTCACCCTGTGCTGGTGTCTTGCTGAGGGTCATTCATTATTATTGTTGTGTGTTTTGGGGGAGCCAGATGATGACAGCTCTGATGGTCATTCCAGAAAAAAAAGTTCTAAAATTGCTTTGAAGGTAGGAAAAGGCACTGGTGTTGGTTCATTATTTCCCAAGGCAGTACTTCCCATAGTGACATTCAGCAATAGGATGTGTAGCACTTTTCCTAGGATGAGTTTGCTGACTTAACTGTTAGACCTTATACAGATAGCATATTTTATTAATCCATTCATGTATTGTTGGGCCCTTAGGTTATTTCTACAACTTTGTGATTGTGAATTGTGCCACTACAAACATTTTAGTGAAAGTGTCCATTTTATAAAATGTCTTTTTTTCCGTTGGATTAAATATCCAGCAGTGGGATCGCTGAATCAAATGGTCTACTTTTAGTTCTTTGAGATGCCTCCATACTACTTTCCACAGAGTTTGTATTAGTTTGTAGTTCCACCATCAGTGTGACAAGGTTCCTTTCTCTCCGGATCCACGTACGTATCTGTTGCTTGGGAACTTTTTGACATGCACCATTCTCACTGCAGTTAGCTGATATCTCGGTGTGGTCTTGATTTACATTTCCCTGATAATTGGAGATTTTGAGAAATCTTCATGTGTTTCTTAGCCATTTGTCTATCTTCATTAAAAATCAAAAAGATCCTAAATACCCACTACTTCCTTATGTAATAACAACAAATCTGGAGGCATCACTTTACCAGACTTCAAGTTATACCACAAGCCTATATTTATCAAAATGACATGGTACTGGCATAAAAATAGAGACATAGACTTAATTATCAGAGAACTCAGTAGGAAAACATCTTCATATTCCCATCTGACCTTTGACAAAGCAGACAAAACCATACACTGGAGAAAAGAATCCATATTCATAAATGGAGCTGGGAAAACATGATAGACTCATGTAAAAGATAAACCACTCACAAAAATTAATTCACAATGGATAACAGACTTCAACCTAAAACATGACACTATAATAATTCTAGAAGAAAATGTTGGAAAATCTCTTATAGGTATTTCCCTGATCAAAGGATTTAGGAAAAAGACCCCAAAAGCAATCACAGTAACAACAAAAATAAACAAATGAGACCTCATCAAATTAAAAAGTTTCTGTACAGCTAAGGACACAATCAACAGAGCAAACAGACAGCCTACAAAATGAGAGAAAATATTTCCAAGCTATGCATCAGATAAAGGGCTGATAATCAGAATCTATAAAGAACTCAAGCAAATCAGCAAGAAAAGATTAAAGAACCCTATTAAAAAGTACAGGAGATATAATTTTTTATTATGTCGAACAACTAAAATATGAGAGTTTATTTGCCAAATTGGTTTGGATCTTTCTAACAGAATTGCTTACTGCTAATTTTCTTTATTTCACATGAACATAACATAAGTTTTTATATACTAATTTTTAATTTTGATGTCATTATTTCTTTATTTTTGAAACAGAATCTCACTCTGTTGTCCTGGGGTTGAGTGCTGTAGTGTCATCATAGCTCACAGCATCCTCAAACTTTAGGGCTCAAGTGATCTTCACGCCTCAGTTTCCTAATTAGCAGGCACCACAGGTTCCCACTACAATGCCCAGCTATTTTTTTTTTCCTTTTTTAGTAGAGATGGGGGTCTTGCTCTTGTTCAGGCTAGTCTTGAACTCCTGAGCTTAAGCAATCCACCTGTCCCAGCCTCCCAGGGTGCTAAGAGTACATGTGAGACAATACACCCATTCTTATTCTGATTTTACACGTAACATTTACCCAAGTAAATTCTTTTTTGAAATGAGTCCCAGAGCACAGCAGTATCCAAACATTTTACAAAAATATAAGTAAAACGTTGATGTGTTAGCACACAACTCCTCTTTTGCATGTATTTAAGGATTCCTAAATTTTTAGCTTACTTTTTTTTCATTTGTCATATTTAGGAATACTTATTGAGATTATTCAGGATTCATAGCACGTCTTCATTCCTATCTTTTTTTTTTTTTGTATGAAAGGTCTTTATTGGTGGGGATGCTGCAGAGCAGCATTAAGGAGGAGGGATGAGAGAGAGAGAGAGAGAGAGAGAGAGAGAGAGAAACAGGGGAAGAGAGGAGAGGAGAGAAGGTAGAGAGAGGAGGAGAGAGAGATACGAGACACACGGGGGTGGGGGGAGAGGGGTAGAGAGGGAAAAGAGCCATTCCTATCTTATAAGATATCCTATATCTTGATATTTACATTTATAGCATATTCTTAGAAAAAATTTCACTCAGCTGATGGATCTCACTTTCTCCATGTCAATATCTTTAGCCCTACAATTATCCATTAACAGCAATACAAGTTTTTCTTTAACAAATCGTTCAGTAAACGTTGCTTATAGGTAAAGGAATACATTTTGCAAATGTATCCTTATGATTTTCCTTTCAACGGTTAGATTTAAGTTATACTCTGCTGTTGTATGTCTAGTGTTGTCACTGTACTTTACTGTCCACACCAACACACACAACAACACACACCGACTGCACAAAGATGCACCTCAGAGACTAGAAAATCCAACTCAACCTTGTCCTTCACAGCTCACAGCAAGTTTGTCAGTGGTTTTTACTACTGAAGTGGAAGGCCTAAAATGGGATATGAACAGAAGGCAAGTATATTTCTGTTAAGCTTTTCCAGTATAGCAGACATCGTAAATTGATCGCAGCACTCTTTCCTTTTAGCTATGAAAACAGCATCAAAATACTTCTTAAAAAAAATCACTGCGGGGGCTGCCTCAGTTCATGTGAGTTGATGCTTGAGACAAACCTATTGACTTTTCTTACCAAGAGGAAAAATGGCCATTTCACATAACTAAATATTCTAA
This sequence comes from Perodicticus potto, assembly GCA_963574655.1. Classification (NCBI taxonomy): domain Eukaryota; kingdom Metazoa; phylum Chordata; class Mammalia; order Primates; family Lorisidae; genus Perodicticus; species Perodicticus potto. The sequence goes on from CAUYRH010148940.1 coordinate 3,529, forward strand.
ATCTCCCAGTCAAATCTTTAGAGTAGACATAATTGAAGAAATTAAACCACATGCACAAAACAATGACCTATTATGTGCCCAGGCCAGTTGAAGTGAGCCAACCCACAGCTTCCTTTAGGAAGGGGAGAGATATTGATTGTGAGAAAAGTCTGTGATTAAGAAAGTGGAGCAGCTAAAGGAGACTCCAAAGATGTTCCACTGGCGTTTGGACCTTATTTAGCGGTAAGGTCTCCTCAGCAGTCAAGTGGTTTGAAAAGCTGACCCTTTCTTAGATGCTCATGTAAAGGCCTGTGATATGAATGAGTTACACACAAAATGTGGTATTTTTGTTTGGTTATTTTTATTTTCTGTTTACATAACACAAATTTAGTGATTGAGATAAAATAATGACTAATTTCACCAGGAATAATTGTTATTTTATTGAGGTCAGGAATAATCTTTATTTTATTAGAAAAGAATGAAAACCGAGAAAGTTATGAAATTTGCCTTGCATGGTTCTGGACACTTTTTTTTTTTTTTTCATATATAGGGTGTTGGTAAATGTGGGTATGAAGTCATAGGTAACCAACCAATGACCAATAGAGACCATCAATGACCAATAGAAAAGGACAATACTGCCTGGAGGCTCAGAGAGGACAGTGAAAGACTTGCAACCAATTTCCAACAGAGAGGAAACAGGGTATTTAAACCTGGCAGGCCTTTGTGTCTCCCTTTCTCTCACCTTCTCTCCATCATAAGAGGAACCCTCTTCAGTGCTTTGTGGAAGTACTCTAAGCTCCTTCTTCCTAAATAAAATTTCTCTTTGTTACCCTGAAACTTGTGCAACTTACTTTGCTCTCTATTCAGACTGCCTGTGCTGCTTTGGTTTTATTCTGTTTCCATTCATTTTTACTTTCAATTACCACAGAGTCTCAGTTGAACTTTCTAGCTCAGCCAAGTAATTGAACTAGGTCCCAAAATTCTCATTTTAATTAGGTAGTGAATTTGATAAAACTTTTTTCAATATTCAAAGGGTTTTTATAACCCAGGTCAAACACTTGCCTTTCGCTTTTAGAGATACAGCGTATACAACCTTGGATTGAGGGAAATCACTAGAAAATAAACCAGACTGTATAGCTAAATCCATTCACAAAATATTAACAGAGTGTTACCTATCTAAAGGCATATAGAAATGTCTGGAATTAGGTTCATCAAACGCACTTGATATTTTTGGATAGAAAGTCTCAGTGATTTATCACATTTTCCTTGTCTTTTCTGTGTTGCTTAAATCATTCACAATAGCCTGATATTCATCAAAAACAATAAGATTATTGATAAGAAGCAAAATGAAATACAAGACCAGACTTGAAGTTAAATAACATAGTAAAAATACTGCATTTGACATAGTTAACTAGATATAGGGAGAAAGAATAATTATTGCTGCATTTTATTTAACCATTAACATACTAATAACAAACTAGGGTACCAATGAAAGATAAAAGCCCAAATTGAAAACTTTGCCAGATGCCGTAACAACTTAATTAAAGATGATTCCAAATATTAATATATTAGAAAGGGCTGAAGGGAGGTCTGATAGTCATCTTCATTAATCTTTCAGGTGAAAAAAAGAAAAAAGTGAGCAAAAGTGTAAAAAACAACTTATGTATGCTGTCTAAATAAAGTCTCCAATAAATAAAAGTCTCGGTAGCATGTAAAGATGTTTATAATGTAATTTAAGGATAAAACATATTTCAATAATCTATCTCCAATTTTGCTACAAATACTCTACGCATCAGATTTTGGGTTCTCACCATAACCAGTTCTCCATGCCGGCTCTTACAGGGATGCTCCTGGGCATGCCTCTAAAGAGTCCTTTTCCAGCCTGAGATTTGGGAGTTAAAATCTGTATGTATGCTGAAATCACTGGTATTAATTGAGTTTACTGCCTTCTGGTTTCCATACCAACAAAACAATGCAATTTAAATTCTAGGAGGAATGGGAAGAGTTTTTTTTGTGTAAAGCTATCTCTGTTAAGATAAAAGGTTGGGAAAAAAGTTCCCTGTAAATTATATAGCAAGCTTTTAGTAAAGGTTTCTTAAATCAGTTTCAGATTTCTTATCAGTCAGATACATTTTTAACAATCTTTAATTTTTAAAAACGGTAATCTTTTTTAAGATATTAATATCACAAGTAGATTTGAATTTTTTTGTAGTAGCAAGTTAGTTTCTTTACTACATTGTTTATTGAAGAAACATTGATAAACTGACTTTTTAAAAATTACATTTTACTTCCTTTGCTATACCATTTTCTGATGAATTATCAACCATAGAGGAGCGACAATATGGTGAAAAAAACCCAGTAAGATCTATTTCATAAAAATGAAAATGAATCATGTGAGTGTAGAAAAAACGCAGTATTTTAATATACAATCTAGATAAGAAATGTGACCTATAAGTTCCATAATTTTTAAAAATAAAGTTAAAATTAAAACTAAATTTCAAACAAATAGTTTCACATCCACTAAAAGAGTGATTAGAGAGTAATTTTATATTACCTACATTTATTGCTATTGATTTTTATTTAATATAGTGTTTCAATTTAAAGAAACCAGTTTATCATTAGAAATCATTAATTTACCTAACAATATAAAGATCCTTTTAATTTAGAAATGTACTAAATAATTAATTGCAATACAACACTGTAACGTATTATCATAACCTACATTTATAAATGATGATTATTGATTAGCATGTAAACTTGTGACACACCTGGTACTTTCATTATTTGTACATGTGTTAATTATTGAAGCCCTCACTGCAACTCCTATAAACTATTTGCTACAGTTCTGCTCATTTTAAAGGCTCTAATACTGATAGTCAAATACTTTATGTCACTTACCTAAGTTTACATAGTTACATAGAGTACCTAGGTAAGTGTAACTCTGGAGTCCGGTTCTTATCCATTCTGTTATACTTGCAAAAGTACACTAATTAATCACAAGCTATCATTACAGATTAGAAATGTTAATGAACAACTCTCCTGCAATAATTAGTTTAAAATTTATATCAAAGGATGCATATTGTATTGTTCTAAAATATATAAAATATTTTTGAAATTCATAGGAGTAATGATGATGGTGCATTGCAAAGAACATACATGATTTTATATTACATTATAATAATATATATGTTTTATATGTGTGTGCTTGTGTGTGCACATACTATTATTTGATATGAGGAGTTTCCCTTTTACTAAATAAATACATTTAAACAATAGCATTAGATTTATGTACTATTGAAATATGACACTTTGGCATTGGGAAATAGAAAAGAAGGAAGAGGTTAAAGAATACAACAATGGGCGAAAAAAAATAATACATAAAATAAGGAAATACACCAAAAAAAATTTTTAAATGTTATGCAGAACATCATTTTGAAGAGCAAGAAAAATGCTCCGAGTGAAGAAGGGTTTTTCTGAGCCTTTGTGATCTGTTTTTGTACCCTCCATCACGATTTAGTAAGACGTACGAGCCTATGTCATCACAGAGTCCAAGGTCGCCATGAAAAGAAGTTGAAGTATTTTCCTACAAATTTATTCTTTGTGGAACACACACATGCAGCAGTGAAGAGTGATTTTTCCTGTATTATTTCTTCTCAGTCACTGGTGTGTAGAAGTAAATCACAGAATTTGGGTATCGAAAGGGAGCTCAGATACACACAGACGCACCCCATTGTATATTCATTACCTTGTTTTTCATAGCAGAAAGAACATTAGACTAGAAATCTAGAAAATAGGGATTCTAGAATTATTTTTCCCCCAGCAAATTGTTTAAGCCCCTGGTTTTCATTTTCAGTGTGAATAAAAATAAGTATGTTGTAACGGAAAAGTTTTTAAAGTTCTCTGCCATTTTGAAATAGTAATACAAAATTTATGATTTATTCACTATTCCTTAGAGTCTCTGAGCTCATAGGTATATATTCATTTTTATGAATACATTAAAAGTAACACTGCACATAATTTCTTTATATTAGTGTTAAGGGATTTCTGCCTTTTGGTGTGTGTAAACAGATAAAGTTTTAAGAAGTATTAAGTACACCTATAATCCTTTTTTACCAGTGTTTTAGTGACTTCTACAAAACATATACATATACACCAACTAAATTATTTGACCAGTGTTCATAGCTCACATGCAGTTAATTTATTATCATTTCTCACCTGCTACATTGGTATTATACAAATAATTGTGAAGGAAAATATTGAGCAGGAGGGCCATAAAAGGTTTACATTTACCTTGAACTATAAATGTTCTTTTTATAATTACTAAACTTGGAAAAAATCTTATAATAAATACAGTTAGATAGGCTAACAGCATTGCTCTTTAACAGAACAAAATAGTTACTTATTATACAGAAAACTGTGGGGAAAAAATAGGACACTGGCTAAACTTCCAGGTTACAGAATTTTAAATTACCCATTATTACAATGCATAAAGCCACAGTTTGGTTGAAAAATTGTCTGGGTTTCATTTATTACTGAAATTTGATATTTTAAGAAGTAAATGTATGAGAACATATCTGTATAAAATTATTTTTAATTCTGCCTTTTTACTCTCATCTATGACAACTTTTCATGTTACAAAAGTTTATGTTTCAAACAGGAATAGCATATACACATAGAAAGGCGTTTGCTACCATAGTTTATTGCATTTTTATTATTATAACATAATAATAAATATACTAAATCTGTGTGAAACAAAATAAATGGAAACTCACCACAACTGTAAAACTAAAACAAATCTAACAATAATTTTGGTCAAGTTTCTCTCAGTTATTCTAAACATTGTTAACAGCATTCCATGGTTTTGTTACGAGGCTTTATTCAGTTCCCACAAAGCTAGCTTTCAAACCATTTCAAAGCAGTGCATTGATAATAGTGGACATCTGAAAACATCTTACAAATTTTAGAATATTTTCTTATTCACTACCACATATCATCTATACCAAAACTATGTTAATGGCTTAACTTATTTTGGAGCAGCAAAAGGCACAGAAACCGTAAGTGATTTGTCTAAAAGGATCATCAATGTAAATGCAGATATGAGTTCAAATGACTTCATCCAGTTCCTAATGGGTACTGTTTGCAGTACATAATAATAGGTGATAATGGGCTGAAATGACAATAAAACAGTTTAGGAAAGAACAAAGAGGGAGGCACTTCCTTCACTCCCTCCCTCCAGTAGAGTCCTATTCATCAAAGCTCTGGAACACCTTGAGGAAAGGCAAAAGTTCCATGTTTGTGTTAGGTTGGGGGCAAACCTGGGTGGTGGGGCAGGAGGAGGTGTCAGGATTGCAAGTCAAGCCAGAAGAAAAGAAGTGTAAGACTGAGAACGGACAAGGAAAAGAGAGCAACAATGTCGGGGGGAAAGAGGTTCATTTCTTTTAAATTTTTTCATTTTCTCTTTCCTTTTCTTTCTTTCCTCTTTGCTTCTCAATTCAATTATTTCGAACCATTTTGTTTGGCTGTGTTTTGATTCCCTTCTTTTCCTCATGCATGTTCCTAGCGTGGCCTCTCTTCCCAGGCTATGTCTTCCTCCTTCTCTTTGTCTCCCCCTCTCCTCCTCTTCCTCCCACGCCTTTGTCTTCTTCTGTCTCTTCATCTAACCCTTTTTCTGTATTTTCCACCCTTGATGTTCTTTGTAAACACATGTCCTGCCACTAAACTAATAACAGACTGAAAACTATATCCACCTGTATTCCCAAGCTGTAACTCCTGCTTATTGCAGTAATTAACCTGTTTTACTCCATTAAAACAAACAAAAAACAGTAGATAATATAAGCAAAAGCAAATTGTAATTTATTTGTAATAAGAATCAGCTTCTATATAGAAGAAACGTGTTGCAAATTCTGGAAAAAAGCTATAAGCAAAAACAAACAACTTAATCCATACATCCTAGTTTTAATCACAGTAAATACACACTGACTTAAGACTTTCCAAAGGCTTTGTACAGGCCAGAACCTTACCACGGTAGAACTCTATTAGCATATGGCAAATGATCAGGTTGATTGAATATTATTATAGGTTAAACCTATCTTCTGAAATAGAGCAACAATAAATGGCAAAACCTTATATAATGTTAAATCGATAAATATGCTTTCAGTTGTCTTGTGGAAATAATAACACCAATGAAATAATTAAGAATATTCACAGAACTCATTCTATTTGTTGAGTGTTCACATTATACCAAGCACTACACACACCATCTCATTTATAATAACCCCATGAGGTAGATATTATACATGTAGAAATTATTCACATGAAGAGTTTAATGGATACCAATTTATATCAGAGAGTTAGAGGACAGACTTATAGGCATTAATTTCAGAACTTAGCATTGCCTATTTATTAATAAGACAAATGTTAATTTTAAAAATTCTATAAGGCCATATTAAATTATTGTATAATTTTCCCTACTTAAACACTTATACAATGATCAAAATTCTTCTGTGCCTCTTCATTTCTCATATTTTAAAATATGAAGCCATTTAACCATTTATTTCACATATCATCATGTTTCCTTTTTAGAAAAGTATAATGTACAGTCGACCCTTGAGCAATGGGGGTTTGAACTTCATGGGTTCACTCGCTAGCTGATTTTCTTCTGCCTCTGTCATCCCTAAGATCCAAGATCCCATCCTCCTTTTCCTCTTCCTTCTCCTCAGCCTACTCAACCTGAATACAATCAGGACAACTTGTATTTTAATGGATAGTAAATGTATTTTATCTTCCGTATTTTTACTTAATGATATTTTCTTTGGTCCAGATTACTTCATTATAAGAATATTGTGTATAATACCAGTTACATGCAAAATGTGTGTTAATTGACTGTTATCACTGAGGCTTGTGGTCAACAGTATCCTGTTGATGTTTGGCAGTTGTCCTAAGTTATACCTGCATCATTCAAGTGTCAACTGGATCTCTATTCTGTAACATGAATTTGTAACACAAAGTAATAAAGATTTTAACTTAAAATGTATTTTTATTACCAAAACAGATGAATTTGAGTCTTATACAATTGAGTTTTAGGTGATATACAGGTGAAGAATAGGCACTGCTTTTACTGGCTAGGGTATAGAGCAGAGGTCCTCAAACTCCGGCCCGCGGGCCACATGAGTTGGTGTGAATTGTATTTGTTCTCGTTTTGTTTTTTACTTCAAAATAAGATAGGTGCAGTGTGCATAGACATTTGTTCATAGTTTTTTTTTTTAACTATAGTCTGGCCCTCCAACGGTCTGAGGGACGGTGAATTGGCCCCCTGTTTAAAAAGTTTGAGGACGCCTGATTAGAGTATCTGATGGATGGGATCTGGGATGGTGCCCAGAAATATATTGGTGCTTGTGATTTCAGTAGCCCTTAGAACTTACTACAAAAAATATTATTTTGGGCAGTGCCTGTGGCTCAAGGAATAGGGTGCTGGCACCATATGCCGGAGGTGGCAGGTCCAAACCCAGCCCCGGCCAAAAACTGAAAAAAAAAAAAAAAAGAAAAGAAATATTATTTTGATGAAACAGATGCTATTTTAGACTGATCAAGGTCTTTTTCTAGAAGATTATTCTTTTTACAATGGTTAAAATAATGCCATGTTATATATCTTTTTGACTACTTTATTCCTGTCAATTCCATGTTCATTTTTGCTCACGATCTTTGTATCTTAACTTTCCCACTATTTTACATTTTGTCAGGGGTTAATACATCTTGGTGGGTAATAGGTAAGGTAAAGGGCAGATATGTTCATTCCACTGTTCTTTTTCTTTAATAGGTTCTATTGAGGTATACAGTATTGCAGTATTTGTATTGAGGTATACAAAATGCATTGTATTTGTATACAATAAAATTGGCCAGTTAGATGACTTATGACAAACATATGCAGAAGTGCAACCACCATCACAATTGTGATATATAAAACATATCTATTACCCTAAAAAGTCCCCTTGCGTCCCTTTCAGTCACACTTCCTTCTCTATCCTTGGTCACTACAACCACTGATCTGCTATATCACTGTATTTTACCTTCTCTAGAATTTCAGATAAAGGAGTCATACAGTATATAGTTTTTGTGTGTTTATCTGCATTGTTACATGTATCAATAGCATGGTTTTTTTAAATTGCTGAATGATATTCCATTATGTGGATATACCATTTACTAAGTGCTAGAACTGTGGGTTGTTTTCAGTCTTGGGCAGTCATTAACATTCTTATATAAGTCTGTGTGTGATCATGTATTTTCATTTTTATTACAGAGACTTATGAGAAGGATTCTTGGGTCATATAGTGGGTTTACTTCATAAGAAACTGCTAGATCTTTTTTACCCTAAATAGATATACTGCTTTGCATTAGTTCCAGTAACACATGGGAGGTCTAGTTTCTTATCTTCTTTAACATGTGGTTATATTTAATATTTTTAAAATGTATCCTTTCTAAACAGAGTGTAATAATATCTTATTATGGTTTTAATTTTCTTTTCCCTGAAGACTAAGGATACTAAATGTCTTTTTATGTACTTATTTGTCATTCACTTATGTTTTTTGGTGAAATATCTATTCACTTGTTTTTTGAACATTCGAATTGTTTTCCTTCTTATTGAGTTGATAGTGTTCTTTATTCTAGACTCAAATCAGATATATGTTTTGCAGGTATTTTCTCCCAGTCTATAGTTTGCATTCCTATTTTTCTAGTGGTATCTTTTGAAGAGTTAATGTTTTGTTTTTATTTTTGAAACAAGGTTTCACTCTGTCACCTGGGCTGGAGTGCAGAGGCATGATCATAGCTCACTGCAGCCTGAAACTTCTATGCTCAAGCCATCATCCTGCCTCACCTTCCTGAGTAGCTAGGACTACAGGCACACACCACCATTCCCAGCTAATTGGTTTTGTTTTGTGTAGAGATGGAGTCTTGCTGTGTTGCCCAGGCTAGTCTCAAACTCCTGGCTTTAAGTAATCCTTTTACCTTAGCCTCCCAAAATGCTCGGAGGCAAGTGTGAACCACCTTGCCAGGCCTGAAGAATAAACATTTTTTCATTATGATAAAGTCCAATTTGTCATTCATGCTTCTTCTCTGACCTCCCTAGGAAATCTTTGCTTAACCTAAAATCTCAAGTATTTTCTCTTATGCTGTCTTATGGAAGTTTTATGTCCTCTCTCAATAGATGGTAGTTCAAAATATTCAGATTTCTAAGTTTTCATTAGGTACCTCTTTTAAAAAGTATTAATGGAAATTATTTTGGTCAGGCTCTTCCTAGCTTTGAGATATTTTCATAAAACTGCCCTCCAGTGCTTGCTCCCAAATTTGCTTTACATATGAGTAAAACATCAGTAGAAGACAACACAGAACTATTTCGTACCCTAGGATTTTAATTTCTGACTTCCTGGTAATTGTTGGTATCTGTCCAGAGATAGATGGCTGTTTCAGTCATTTTCTGGGTTATTTGTGGGAACATAGGTTCTGTTGTGAATCAGACCTGAGAGGAAGGTGAAAGAAATAGGATGTCTTTTATTAGGGAATTTACTGGCTAGAAGAAGTTGGAAAGTGACAAATTTGTATAAATATGACCAGTAAAACCAGTTAAAGTGTTTGTTGACTCAATGCGCAATATGTTGGACCATGTAATAAACTTATTGAGGTTTTCTGAACTAGACTCAACTCTGCTTATGGCTTTTTCTCCCTTGTAATTCCATTACTTGGGCCTGCTTCATTTTTTCTCCTGTGGCATCTGGAGATCTGCCACTTTACAGTTAGAACTTTCCATGATGGGAAAGTACTTAATAGGTACATGTGTGTATTTGAGTAATGTATACCCTAAAAGCCTCAGCTTGACCACTACACATCTATGCATGTAATAAGATTTTACATGTATCCCATAAATTTTTGCAAAAAGTGAAAAGAACTTTCCTAACTCTCAGCTCAGATCCAGTGCCTCACTTTACTACTCTTCATGTGGAACGCTTAATGATTCTTTCTCATCACCCATGTGGAATAAATTTCATAAATACCTTTCTCTGTTTTTTTTCTCTTGTAAGCTGACTAGCATAGTTTATAGGTAATACCTCATTCTACTTTTTCCTCTTCTACATAACAGACTTGTTGATTGTCTTTCCCAGCCAAAACAACATAAGCAACAGATTGGACAGAAGCAGATATGAGAACCCAACTTTCTCTTCTTAAATTAAACATTAGAACAATTTACAAAAATCTAAAACATTTTCTACCTTCTCACTTTCTTACTAATTTTTTTCTTTAATGATCCAAATGTATAGTTTCTTTAATCCTCCCTATAATCTGTAATGTAATAGTTTGCTGTTGTGTACCATTTCAAGCTCATACTTTCTTACCTCTGTCCTTCATTTTTTTCTGTTTTGAGTTGTATGTAACACTTATCTTCCATTGCAGGGATTTAAATTACATGCAGGTGAGCTTGTTTAAAGTTATCACATAGGTTACTAATGTTTTGTCATTTTTTTCAGACTTTTTCTGTGCTTTATTTTTGGATAGTCTCTATTTCTGTGTCTTCAAGTTTATTCATCTTTAAACCTGGTATTTCTGATATGTTTTAATTCTATTTATTGTGTATTTCATCTTAAACATGTACTTTTCATCCCTCATAAGATGGAAATGTTGATTTACATTCTTTTTAAATTGTCCACATTATTAGTATGAGATGAAAATGTTGACCGTTCCTCTACCTTCTTGAACATACAGATTATAGTTACAAATAACTATTTTGGTATCTTTGCTTACTAATTCTGTCATCTATTCTTTATCATTTTCTGTTTTATTTCTATTGCTGGTTTTTATTCTCCTTATAGGTCATATTTTCCTGTTTGTTTTTTTTTTTTTCATGCCTAATAATTTTTCCTTGGTCCTAGATATTGTGAATTTTACCTTGTTTTTTACTGGATATTTTTGTGGTTTTACAAATACTCTGGGACACTGTTATTTGGAAAGAGGTTAATACTTTCAAGGTTTATTTTTATGCTTGCTTGGGTGGGAGCAGAGCAGACTATCTAGGACTAATTTTACCCCATGACTAAGCCAATAACTGTATGATTTTTCTACTCAGGTGTCCTAACAAAATATAAGATATATGATCTTTTCTTTCTAGATGATAACATAAATTATTTCTGCCACTGGGGGAACCCCTGGGATTGTTCCCTGTCCCTCTTTTAGTTGTTTTCTTTTTCTGTTTTAGGTGGATTCCTTCCAAGCATGTACTGGTATTTTCCATTAAGACTTAAAGGGGAATTCCTTTACAGAATCCTTTGCAATTCTCTCCTTGCTGGTTTCCAACTTGGCAAATTCTAACAATTTGGCCTCCAAGTTTGTTTCCTTAACTCAGGAAGGTTGACAGGTTCTGCCTGGGTCTCTTCTCCCTCTGCTTCCTGGAAACTCTAAACAGAGAGATGTTAGAGGCAGCTCACGTTGTTTCCATCCTTTCAAAAGGAGTTATTGTCCTATGCTGCCTAGCATGCAATGTGTAAAAATCATTGTTTTAGTGCCAGGCGTGGTGGCTCACAACTGTAATCCTAGCACTGTGGGAGGCTAAGGCAGGTGGATTTCCTGAGCTTAGGTGTTCAAGACCAGCCTGAGCAAGAGCGAGACTCTGTCTCTAAAAATAGCCAGGCATTGTGGCAGGCACCTGTAGTCGCAGCTATTTGGGAGGCTGAGGCAAGAGAATCACTTGAGCACAAGCGTTTGAGGTTGCTGTGAGCTACGATGTCCATTCTCTATTATTCCATCTAGGCTGTAAGTCCTGTCTACTAATTTTTTAAAGATCCAGCTCAGGCATTAAGTCCTCTCCAAAATGTTTCATGTTCTATTTTCTAGTCAGGAATTATATGATTGTGAAGAACCCAAGCTCTTTCCAAAAGCTCCAATAAAAGGGAGATTTAATATTATATTACAATATAGTGAAATCTCACAGATGTTTATTGCATGGTACAAACTGGACTAACCTGATTTCTTTACATACCAGTTTCCTTCCTTGGGTTGTTCTTATTTGTGTTTGGCTCTCACCTAAAGGGTATTAACCCTAGCTTTAACTCAGTATGACCTTTCAGCTCTAGTCCTTATCCTAGTTAGTCAGATTGCTTACTTATATGAATAGCCCCAAGGAGCCAGAATAAAAATTTAGTGTTAATATTGAGTGAGCAGAGCTTAATACTGACATGATAGTGCTTCATGATTTTTTTTGTTTGTTTGTTTTAGACTGATCTCACTTTGTTGCCTTTGATAGAGTGTCGTGACATCATAGCTCATAGCAACCTCAAACTCCTGGGCTCAAGCGATTCTCTTGCCTCCGCCTCCCAAGTAGCTGGGACTACAGGTGATGCTCTGGCTCAGGCTGATCTCAAGCCTGTGAGTTCAAGCATTCCACCCTCCTCAGCCTCCCAGAATGCTAGGGTTACAGGTGTAAGCCACCACGCCCAGCCATTTTCATAATTAATAATAATACAATTAAGTAAGAATTTTTAATTTTAAAAAATTATAAAATAATTTATGCCTATTTATAAATTCTCATTTAGAAAGTAGAGTCTCAAATAATACTTAATAAACAATGTTTATACCAAGGTAGTGCAGACATTTTGCTTGCTTTTTTTTTAAGAAACAGAGTCGCACTTTGTCCACCCTCAATAGAGTGCTATGGAGTCACAGCTCACAGCAACCTCCAGCTCTTGGGCTTACTTGATTGTCTTGCCTCAGCCTCCTGAGTAGCTGGGACTACAGGCACTTGCCGTAATGCCCAGCTGTTTTTTTGTTGCAGTTTTGCCAGAGTGGGTTCACCCTCGGTATATGGGGCTGGTGCCTTACTCACTGGACCGCAGGCTTAATAATCAAGTTTTTTGGTTATTAAATGATGTGATTTACCTACAAACATTTACATACCATCTGTTATGTGCCAGGCACTGTCCAAGGCAGTAAGGGTACAAAGGAGCTTATAGTCTAAAAAAAGGGTCGATAAAGTATAGCCTGTGACCCAAATGCAGCCCAGCCACCTGTTTCTGTAAATAAAGTTTGATTAGATCACAGCCTCTTTCTTCAATTTATTTATATTGTATCTGCTGTTTTCATGCTACAGTAGACGGTGAGTACTGGCAACAAAGAGACTCTGTGACCCACAGAGACTAAAATATTTGCTATTTGTCCTTCACGGAGAATGGTTATCAACATCTCACATAGGGTGATGAAAAGCTTTTTTTTTTTTTCAGAGACAGTCTCACTTTGTTGCCCTCAGTAGAGTGCAGTGGCATCACAGCTCACAGCAACCTCCAGCTCTTGGGGTTAGGCAATTCTGTTGCCTCAGCCTCCCGAGTAGCTGGGACTACAGGTGCCCACCACTATGTCTGGCTATTTTTTTGTTGCCATTTGGCTGGGGCTGGGTTTAAACCTGCCATTCTTGGTATATGGGGCCAGTGCCCTACTCACTGAGCCACAGGCGCTGCCCTTTTTCAATATGAAAAGCTTAATAACTTCTTTTTGCAATGTCAAAATCTTTTTACCAAAATTAATAGTTAGAGGTTTTACTTTCTCAGAGTCCTGATATTAAGTCAGAAGTTCTTGATTTATTGTGTCATTAAGACCATAGGATTGTTTTGTCTCTCAATTCGTTTCTGGTTATTGTTATGACATTGGATTTTTCTCTATAAAGATTTTCTAATAGCAAACACTTGAAAGTTGAATTCGAGATATCTCCCATAAGGGCATCTGGGTTTACTGGTGATACAGAACACATGTGGTATGTTACTTGGCAAGAGGCTAAAGGCTAAGTGTTGTAACCACCCATGTAACAGTCTTTTGCACACCCATCAAGAGTTTTCTGGATATTTAGCAATAAACACAGTTTTTTTTTCCCCTTAAATATGTTTTAAAAAATTAATATGTTTTAGGACAGTAGGTATAGCTAAAAATTAACCGTGTTTTCAAATATAAAAATTAAACACAGAAGCTCAAGAATCTGAATCTAAATGTACTTGAGAGGTTAGTAATCACTACGTAGTTCCTGTGTCTTCATGGTTCTCATAGTTAAGGTAGAGAAGTCTTATGCAGATTTATATGAAGTTATTCATCATTCAAGTCTCTGCTACTATAAAAATAGATTTATTATTCGTTTTTAATATTTGCCTTTCTCTTCAACTAATCTCAATATCAAATACTAGTTTCCCCTATAACTTCACAGTAAAAAATAGTGTAGTTGATTTGGGAGGTTTTGTTTGTTTGTTTGTTTTGTTTTGTTTTTTAAGAGACAGGGTCTCACTTTGTCACCCTCGGAAGAGTGCTGTGGCGTCACAGCTCACAGCAACCTCCAACTCTTGGGCTTAGGCAATTCTCTTGCCTCAGCCTCCCATGTAGCTGAGACCACAGGTACCTGTCACAACGACTGGCTATTTTTTGTTGCAATTTGGCTGGGGCCGGGTTTGAACCCACCACCCTCAATATATGGGGCTGGCACCCTACTCACTGAGCCACAGGTGCCGCCTGATTTGGGAGTGTTTGTAACTAAAGTAATTATTCATTCCAGTTTGCATGGGATGTTCCCAATTTGTACTAGCATAGTCATTAATTTTGTCCCTCTTTAATCCCAAGAATGCCAGTTTGGATAACAAATTTTTTTTTTTTTTTTTTTGAGACAGAGCCTCCAGCTGTCACCCTGGATTGAGTGCTGTGGCATCACAGCTCACAGCAACCTCCGATTCCTGGGCTCAAGCGAGTCTCCTGCCTCCGCCTCCCAAGTAGCTGGGACTATAGGCACCTGCCACAATGCCCGGCCATTTTTTGGTTGCAGCCATCATTGTTGTTTGGTGGGCCCGGGCTGGATTCGAACCCGCCAGCTCAGGTGTACGTGGCTGGCGCCTTAGCCGCTTGAGCCACAGGCACCAAGCCTGGATAACAAATATATGGTCACTATATTTATCTGTAATCATATAGACCACTGACTAGCTGGTTCTGCTTAAATTTTAGCATTTAACCAACCTTAGCATTTATTTTAATTGTTAATTGTTAAATCTGACAGGAGCTAATGGATTGATCATTATAAGACAACACAATTAAGTTTCACTTGTTAAAATGAAAGTGAAACTTTCACACTGTCACTGTGAAAGTTTTGAGATAGACTGTGCTGTGGTCCATTATTTCACTTGCAAGAAATACAGTCCACAGCATCCCTTGTGATTCACTCATGTAAGTTTCAGCTTGCTCAGCTTATCATTGTTGCTGGGAGGGCTTCTTTTGTTTCTGTACTCATGAATTTTATGTTTCTTGAGTTTCATGTATCTCAAAATTTTCATAGTGACCATGTATGGCCAGGCTGACAGTTTTCCATATCTTTCCATTCTGCTTCCATTTTAATTATACATTCCATCTTTAAATTATTTTTCTCTTCTTGCATCTTACTATTTGGAGTTAAAAGTAGCCACACAATTCCTTCAATATTTTGTTTAGAAATTTCCTCCACAGAATATCCTAGTTCATTGCTCTTTAATTCTCCCTTCTATAATGCTCAAGGGCAAGTTTACAACTCAGCCAAGTTCTTTGCCACTTGATAACAAGGATGGCCTTTATTTCTTTTCAATAAGATACTTCCTCCTCCCTCCCTCCCTCCCTCCCTCCCCTTAACAGAATTGCCCTGGGCACTTCATTCATGATAGTTGCCCTTAACACTTCATACTTGACAATCTAGGCTTTTTCTAGCCTGCTCCTCCAATTTGGAGTGGTATCTACCCAGTTCCAAAGTCACTTTCACATTTTCAGGTATTTGTTATAGTGACAGTCTGACTTCCCACTACTTATTTTCTGTCTTAGGCTGTTTTGTGCTGTTATAACAGCATACCATTAAGTAGGTAATTGATAAACAATAGAGGTTTATTTGGCTTGAGGTTCTAGATTGAGAATTTGCATCTGATAAGAGCCTTCTTACTATATTATAACATGACAGAAGGTATCACATGGTGTGATGTGTGGATGAGAGAGTGAGAGGGAATCAGACTTACCCTTTTATTAAGAACTTGCTCCCATCCCACTCCTGTGATAATGACATTAATCTATTCGTGGGGGCAGAATTAGCCCTCTTGACCTAAACACCTCTTAAAGGTCCCACTTTTCAACACTATTGCATTGGGGTCTAATTTTCAGCACATGAACTTTGTGAGGCGTATTCAAACCATAGCAGATAGACTGGCAGGTCTCCTAAATAGAGGATTAGAAATGGATGATTTCATAGACCTAAGACTTGGAAGGGTGAAAGTTGTCTAAATGCCAAAATTAGGAAGTAGTCCTCTTGACAGTTAATAAGGTTAAACAGGAGAAATTGGCAAATAATATAAATTATTTTCATGTAAGGCAGAATGTATAGGGTAAACACTTATGAGACATCATTTGAGAAATGCCAGGTAAATGTGGAACCGACATTAACAAATCAATTAGGAAGGGGCATGGATTATGGAAGAAATATCAGTGTTAACTAATCACACAGATATTCTTAAAAATTTTTAAATATTTGCAGTAAATTCAGTTACCTTTTAGCTTTGAATATTTATCCTTTCCTATTAAGAATTCATGTAAAGTATCACAGTGTTGATTTTTTATAAAATATTAATACATCTATAATATGACTAGAAGTAAAATATTTCTTTGTAAATCATTAATTTTATTTGACAAAAACCATATCTCTGAAGGGTTTTTTAAAGCTTGTTTGAAGTGGGGTAAGAGAGTGTAGGATGAGGATGGGGGTGGGGGAATGGGAGGTTATTTCTCAAGCACAGTGTGCCATCATTCCAGTGGTGGATGCACTGAAGGCTCTGGCTTCACTAAATTGCAATATATCGATGTAACAAAATCGCACACACACCCTGTGAATGTGTGCAAGTAGATAAATAAAAATAACTTGTCTGAAGTGGTATTTTGGTGTAACAAATAGAAGACCACTCTTAAAAACCAAGAGCTCAACGATGTTCTGGTGCTGACTCTTGTCAGCTTAACTGTGTGACTTTAGGTACTCTGAATCTCTTCCTCATATATAAAATGTGATGTGGGGAGAAGATTCCAGTAGTTAAACACTTACTGAGCACAGTTTTCCTAACTGTAGTTTATTTATCCATCCATTTTTTTTTTTAAGACAGACTCTCACTCAAGTCGCCCTGGGGCAACCTCAGACTCTTGGGCTGAAGTGATTCTCTTGCTTCAGCCTCCCAAGTAGCTGGGACTACAGGCACCACCACCACACCTAGCTATTTTTAGAGGTGGGCTCTTGCTGTAGCTCAGGCTGGTCTTGAACCCGTGAACTCGGGCAGTCCACCTGTCTTGGCCTCCAGAGTGCTAGGATTACAGGGTGAGCCACTGTGCCCAGCCTATCCATTCTTTTAATTGATGGGTATCTAAGAGTTGTGACAGTTAAGTTCACAAACTGCCACTGTGTGCTTATATTGATAGCACTGTACAAACAACTTCGTAAGGTTTCACAACCTTGAGATGTCAGTGTCTCATAGCTGTGTTTGTGTCAACATGTGGCTGTGTCTTGCTGAGTGGCATTCATTATTGTTGTATATTTTTGTGTGCCATCGCCAGAAGGTTGAAGGTTGAAGCTTGAAAGAGAGCAATGAACAAACATTACATTTCTTAATTAAATTTGGCAAGAGTGGAAATGAAATTGGGGACTTGTTAATCCAAGTATATGGGTAGACCATGAAGAAAATGGCAGCATATAAATGGATTAAACGTTTTAGTGAGGGGAGAGTGTTACTGATGAGGTCAGGGCAGCTGGTAACAAGCAGAACTGATGGAAGACGTTGTAGAAGTTCATGAAAAGTGCTTTAAAATCTTTGACTGACTGTGAAAAGCATAGCAGACCAAGTAAACAGCAATAGAGAAACAGGAAAATCTTAATAGAAAATCTTGGCATGAGAAGGGTATGTGCAAAAATGGGGTCTTGCATACAACGTTGTGCCAGCTCACGTGGAACTGTCTGTAGAGGTTTAACCAAATAACTGTATTTGCATACACTCTCTACTCACCTGATCTGGTCCCCAATGACTTTTTTCTTTACCTGAAGTTAAAGAAATATTGAAAAGAAGACATTTTGATAACATTAAGGACATCAAGGGTAATATAACAACTCTGATGGCCATTACAGAAAGAGTTCCAAAATTGCTTTGAATGGTGGACTAGGCACTGGCCTCAGTACATAGCTTCCCAAGATGAGTACTTCAAAGGTAATCGATGTTCAGGAATAAGGTATATAGCACTTTTTAAAGGATGAGTTCACAAACTTAATTGCCAGACTGCATGTTTTTTGTTCATCCTCTTCGCACATTTTTGTACTAGAAAGTAGTATTGCAATGACTATTTTTCACAAGTTCTCAAGGGCATATGCCTAGTACCATAATTTCCAGGTCATGGTGTATACATTTCTTAATGGTATTCGATAGTACCAGATTGCTCTTAAGAAATTAGACCTTTGTCAAGAGAATAAGGATATCAATTTTAATACTTCTTAAAAACATTTAGTACTACATGTTTCTTGAAATTTTTGTCAATGAAATCATATCTCTATTTTAATTCATACATTGTTAGTAGGCAGCAAGATTGATCATCTTTTAATATATTATTGGTTATTTTTTCCTTTTCTATGGAAATAGTCTCATTTCTTTGTCCATTTTTCTTTTGGTGTGTAATCTTTCTTATTTATCCATAGGAGCTCTTTATATATTTTTAGATACTGATCATTTGCTGGTTAAGTGCATTTGAGTCATCTCTTCCTGGTCTTGTTTTTTTCTTTTTACTATGATATTTTCGGCCATTTTAATTTAAGTACAGGCATCACTTTTGTGTGTGTGTTTTATGCTTTCTATGCTTCCTTAGAAAATTCTCTTCTAAACTAGTGCCTTAAAGATGTTCTTTATACAGTGTTTACCTGGGGATTTGCAATTCATCTGGATTCTTAGAGTGATATTGGAAATTTAGCTTTATGTTTTCCCAAAATTAATAAGCAGTCAGTCTAGTGTTGTATAGATAATCTATTCTTTCTTTTTTTTTTGAGACGGAGCCTCAAGCTTTCACCCTGGGTAGAATGCCGTGGCATCACAGCTCACAGCAATCTCCAACTCCTGGGCTCAAGCGAGTCTCCTGCTTCTGCCTCCCAAGTAGCTGGGACTACAGGCGTCCACCACAACGCCCGGCCATTTTTTGGTTGCAGCCGTCATTGTTGTTTGGCGGGCCGGGCTGGATTCGAACCTGCCAGCTCAGGTGTACGTGGCTGGCGCCTTAGCCGCTTGAGCCACAGGCGCCGAGCCGATAATCTATTTAGTGTCCTGAATCTATGATTTTCACCAATATTTTCTAATCTACCAGATTTTTGAAGATCTGTGTAGATTTCCAGGTCAGTTATCATTGCTGTATACTTTGTTCACTGTTTCTTAATTATCCATATTTTACAGAAGGAATGGAATGCAGATGATAATGGTACTGTTTTCTGTTTGGTTTGGAGTATTTAAAATCAATTCTCAGTGATCTCAGACCTTTGGGAAATAGAAATAACTCCATTTTATAAAACAGTTAAGGATTCCTGACCTACACCCTTAAAGTTATGTATCAGGCTGAAGGAAAACACTGAAGATCATTGTTTACAAACTCCCTCATAAAATGAGTAAATGAACAGTCTTTTGCTGAATGCTAAGCTATACATGGACAGGTTAAAACTCTATGAAGCCAAGCAGAGATTGCCAGGGAAAGAATAACTATTGGAAAGCATGCAGTTAAGCAACTGAAGGAGTTTGCAGAGGTCTGCAAATTTTGTCCATTCAGAGTATTAGAACTTTCTCAAATACTTGAGGCATTCAGTGGAAACCCCAGAAAGGTAACACCTTATGAGTAGGGTTAAAATAGTTGTAGAGCTATTGTTAAGCTAATAGTTGTAGAGTTGTAGAGCAGGGGGGGCGCCTGTGGCTCAAAGGAGTAGGGTGCCGGCCCCATATGCCAGAGGTGGCGGATTCAAACCCAGCCCCGGCCAAAAAATAAATAAATAAAATAAAATAGTTTTAGAGCAGCAGTTCTCAGCCTGTGGGTCTGTATTAGTGGGTCGCAACATTAGGAAGGTTGAGAACCACTGTTCTAGAGTAAAAGCTTTTCTGGACCTGCATTAACAAAACTTAAAAATATAAGGCTGAAAACAATTAGGTTGATCTGCAAGTCAATTAACTGCCTAATGGAACAAAGACAATTAAATCCATATATAAGCAGGTATCCACAATGCTCAACATACATTTAAAAATTATGGGAGGCACCCGTACCTCAGTGGGTAAGGGTGCCAGCCCACATACCCCGAGGCTGGCAGGTTAAAACCCAACCCAGGCCAGCTAAAACAACAATGACAACTGCAACAACAAAAAAAATAGCTGAGTGTTGTGGCAGGTATGTGTAGTCCCAGCTACTTGGGAAGCTGAGGCAAAAGAATTGCTTAAGCCCAGGAGTATGAGGTTGCTGTAAACTGTGACGTCATGGCACTCTGCCCAGGGCGACAGCTTGAGACTGTGAGACTCTGTCTCAAGAAATAAATAGGCGGTGCCTGTGGCTCAATGGAGTAGTGTGCTGGCCCCATATGCTGGAGGTGGTGGGTTTGAACCCAGCCCTGGCCAAAAACTGCAAAAAAATAATAATAATAAAAATAAATAAGTAAATACTACTAGATAGATAAAGAAATGGGAAATGTACTTTATAACTAAGAGAAAAATCTATAAGTAAAAACAAACCCAGAAATGAAATACATGATAAAATTCACTGAAGAGGACTTCACAACAGATCATTATAAATATGTTCAATATTTAAAGTGAAAACAATAAAATAAAACCTATAAACAACATAAACCTTAAACAGGACACACACTCCCACATACATCACCAAAGCACATCACAAGCAAATTGTTGGAAATCAGTAATAATTTTTAAAGCAGCTAAGAAACATTTCTCAAATTACATACAAAGCAATAATCAGAAGAATCACAGATAACTTCTCATCAGAAATAAAACAAGTCATTTCTGAAAGAAAAAAATCTAGAATTTATGTTCAGCTAAAATGTACTTCAAAAATTAAGGAAAAATAACACTTTTAACAAAAGCTGCAAGAATTGATTACGTGCAGGTTTAAACTAAGGATGTTCTTCAAGCTAAAGGAAAAGGATACTGTATTGAAACAGATCTGCACAAAGAAATGAAGAACTCTAGACATGGTAAATATGTAATAAGTCTAAACTACTTGTTTTTCTTAATTTCTTTAAAATATAATTGTTTAAAACAATGGTTCTCAACGTGTGGGTCATGACCCACAGGAACTGTATTAAAGGGCCGCGGCATTAGGAAAGTTGAGAACCACTGGTTTAAAGCAAAAATGATGTCAGTGAATTATAGAGCTTATAACATGTACTGGTAAACTTTGTGGGAATAAAGAACACAAAAGATGGGGAGGATGGAAGTATATTACAAATATTATAACAACCACTAAAAGAGGTTAATAAATAGACAAACAGTAAGATAAAATTAAATCTAATTTTTTTTCCAAGCCAAAAGAAAGCAGGTTATGGAGAAAAATGAGCAAAAAATAAACAGGAAAAATAGAAAATAAAATAGCAAGATAACCCTAAACCCAACCAATAGTTACTTTGGATTTAAATAGACTAATTATTCTAATTTATAATCACAATACACCTATATGCAGCTTATGAGAATCCCCCTAAACATAAGGATATGGACAGTTTAAAATAATAGAGAAGTATATATCATGCAAACAAGTCATAAGAACGCTGGAGTAGCTAAGTTTCAGATTTCATGGTAAGAAGTATTAATCAGAATTAAAGAGGGACATTTCAAAATAATAAAATGTTAAAAAGTTAAAGTTATCTTAAGAAAATGCCATGAAGGCTATGTTAAACAGTTTGATGAAAATATTTCAGATTGTATATGAAGTCATCACATTGTGCCCCATGATTGCACTAATGTACACAATTATGATTTAATAAAAATTTTTTAAAAAATAAAAAAGTTAAAATTATCAAAAAGATATAAAAGAGTTTTAGAAACTTGACGCAAACCTGACAAGAAGGGAGAAATGGAGAACCGTAAAACCAGTGTTACGGTATAAAATAAGTTTTAGTAAATAAATTTAAAAGGATTGGAATCAATAGGTTATGATTCCTCACCACAATGGAATTTAATTAAAATCAGAAACAAAAATATATCTATTCAAATATTTAGAAATTAGGAACAATCTTAAATTATCTTTGTGTCCAGAAAAATGACATAATTCTGAACTGACAGAGAAAACACAGTATATCAAAATTCATACGGTGCAGCAGAATTAATATGTAAAGGGACTTTTTAACTAAAAGCCAGTATTGGAAAAAAAAAAAAAAAAGCTTCCAAAATCATTGGTCTAATCTTTGTTTAAGGAGTTAGACAAAGGGCAGGGGAAGGGCAATATGGCTGACTAGAGGCAGCTTTCACCAGAAGCTCCTGTCCAGTAGGAGAAAAGTTGGACTGAAGTGAACTCAGAGAAGTTGAAATCGGGGAGTTGAGCACAAGGAAAAGAAATCAAGGGACACATCATCCCCACTGAGATAAGCTGCAAGGGTGAGTGAGAAAAAGGAAAAAAGATAGCAGAGATCAAGTCTGGTGCCTTGTGCTAACGGGAATGGGAGACCCCCAACCAGGTGGCCCACCACAAGCTTTCCATGAGCAAGCAGGGAACAAAGGACCTCTCACCTCACCCCAGGGAAGAGATCCTGCAGTCCTGGTTCTCTTGCACTTCAGAATTTCTGCCTCTTGAGTCCTCAGCCTGCCTAGCACAAAAGTGAATAGATTCTCTCTGCAGTCCTGAGCTCACAACCCATACTTCCTCAAACTCTCTGGTTGCCTGACTGAGTGCCCCTGCAGAAGTGAGTGTGTTTGGTGAGTTCTCTGAGAGGTCTCTGCATACAGTGGACTACTGAACTGAGTGGTACCTGGCCCCCTGCTGCAAGAGGAAACAGTGGCTGCAGTTCTAACTTTGGAGTGGCCTGGTCTCTTCTGGCTCTCACTCCTGCTAGGGGGACTTTCCCCTTGCCCTTTGGAGAGTCCCTACCTGGTGTCTGTGCCCGGTGACCCTTGGTGTCCATCCTGACAACTTGGAAGGAGACAGGCCTAGCCTTCGGCAGCCAGTACTGGGAAGGCCCATGAATCAGATTCTCTCTTCAGCCCTGAGTGATGGCTGCATTTTGTCCAGTCCATAGCCAGGACTTGGAGGAAGGGAAAGACCTTGCGTCCTCTGAACTTGTTACGCTGCTGGAGCAAGTTCAATTGGAACTGTCAGTCAAAACTGTCCTCTGATTCTTATTCTCCAGCTGCCACTGTCTGGGGCTGCAGGTTTGTCATTAATTTGCGTGGGGGTGCAGGGGGTGGCACCATGAGGGGTGGCAACAGTGAGTCTATCCACGAATTCCCCACCTCCAGCTGTCACTGGTGGGGGCTGGGCCACAGCTGTTCCAATCTCTATACAGCAGAAAGTCCAGCAAAATAGTGCAGTTCCTTTAAACTTGGTGGGGGACAGGCTGACACCAAGACAATCAGGTTGCCCTATCTAAGCAAGGCTAGCCTGCAGAGACTCTCACTGCAGACCTGAAAGGGAGCTTCAAGAGGCTGTGGGGGAAGGGACACAAACAGAAGCTTCAGTTCATTGGCTAAGAGATGGTTAGCTCCATTTCCTGGGGCCTCCAGATCTGGTCTCACCCCACCAGTTTTAGCTGCCTCCCCCAAAAAAAGAGATCTGTGCAGTGTTCCCTAAGGGTCTATGATTAGATATCTATCAGTACCTATTCAGAGACAACTTAACATTTCAACTGAAAAAGTATATTTTTTAAAAAGCTGAAAATACAGGGAGGAGCCAGCAGAAGAATTCTGACATGAAAAATAAAAACAGCTCAACTGCCCCAAGAGATTACAAGGGAGGTAACTTTAGAAAATGCCATCCATAGAGAAATTGCTGCAATGTCCAAAATAGAATTCAGAATATGGATGGCAAATAAGGTATGGCAATATCCTCCACGGAATTGAGGATAAAGATGGAAATAGAATAAAAAAAAAAAATAGTCCAGAAGTTGTCTCAAGAAATTAGTGAATTTAAAGACAAAGTCACCATGGATCTGGACAGAATGAGGAAAGATATAGCAGAGCTTAAGGAATTGAAAGAGGCATTCAAGAAACATAGTAGAGAACTTCAGTAATAGAGTAGAACATGGAGAAGAAAGAATTTCAGTAATGGAAGAAGGTAGAAAAAGAAGAATAAATTAAATCCAAAGGTGAAGAAAACAGAAGTAAGGATGTAGAAAATGGACAAGCAATAGAGATAAAGCAAGGAAATCAAAGGTTGCTCATTGGAAAAATCAATTGATAATCTGATAAGCTTCTGCTACCACCTTTCTTCAGTATTGTACTAGAGGTACCAGGCAGTGCAAAAAGACAACAAAAATAAGCATTCAGATTGGAAAAACAAGTAGAAACATTCATTTGCAGACAAGGTTAATTACTTACATAGAAAACCCTAAGAAATATTAAAAACAAAAACCAAACAAGAATCTACCAAATACAATAAATGAATTTAGCAAGGCTACAAGATAAAATATTCAAAACTCAATTTTATTTTTATATAATAGCAACAAACAACTAGAAAATGAAATTTTAAAGGGAACACTTCTACACTGCTGGTGGGAATGCACACTAATACGTTCCTTTTGGAAGGATGTTTGGAGAATACTTAAGAGATGTAAAAATTGACCTGCCATTCGATCCTATAATTCCTTTACTAGGTATATACCCAGAAGTCCAAAAATCACATTATAACAAAGACATCTGTACCAGAATGTTCATAGCAGCCCAATTCATAATTGCTATGTCATGGAAGAAACCTAAGTGCCCATCAATCCACGAATGGATTAGTAAATTGTGGTACATGTATACCATGGAATATTATGCAGCCTTAAAGAAAGATGGAGACTTTACCTCTGTCATGTTTACATGGATGGAGCTGGAATATGTTCTTAGCAAAGTATCTCAAGAATGGAAGAAAAAGTATCCAAGGTACTCAGCCCTACTATGAAGCTAATTTATAGCTTTCATTTGAAGGGTATAACCCAACTATAGCACAAGAATATGGGGAAAGGGGCAAGGGAGGGGAGGAGAGGGGTGCGGTGGGGGAGGAGGGAGGGTAATTGGTGGGGCCATGCCTACGGTGCATCTTAGAAGGGTACAGGCAAACCTTACTAAATGCAGAATACAAATGTCTTCATATAATAACTGAGAAAATGCCAGGAAGGCTATGTTAATCAGTTTGATGAAAATAGTTTAGATTGTATATGAAACCAGA
>CAUYRH010148943.1:0-14561 GCA_963574655.1 Perodicticus potto
TGTGTCAGGCTGCATACAAAGTGAAACAATTGTAGAGTTTGATGTGTCCCATTTTCCTTCACTTATATAAAATCACGATAGAAAGAACATAAAAGAGCATTTTCTCATTAGCTTCAGCATATTTAGCAACAAAAACAAAAGGCCGAGAAGTGATGTTGATAACACCTGTAAATAAAAGTGATGGGTGTTTAGGGAGTACAGGCCCTTGACAGGTAGTGGGATCTGGGGTCGGACGCTCCTCCTCTACCTCCGGACTTAGGCTTCAGCCGCTAAGTTCCGCCCCTCTAGGGGTCGCTCTCACCTACTGCTTGACCATTGGGGTTTTAGGTCCCTGAAGGCAGGGTCCGGGAGAAGGCTAGAGGCTGGTCTGGGCTACTCCAGTATAGACGTCCCAGCCGCCTATTTCTAGGCGCAGATCGTAAATTTCCTGAGAGCTGGAGGGTTCCAACTCGGAGACAAAACTCACCTTCTTGGGACTGGGGAGCTCCAGTTCCCGTGACGGAGTTGCAGCCCCCAGACAGCGGATCAACCACAAAAGCTGGAAGTGCATGACGGTTCTGAGCCCAGCTCTCTATCAGCGCACAGGTTTACCTTCTAGGAATTCAGAGGTTGTTGCGTCTTGACGACTACCTTATTGCAAACCGGGGGCCCGAAGGGTGTGAGGCAGTGAAATATCAGTCTGTGGGAATCAGACGGTCATAGACAGGCAAAATGTTACGGGGCGAGGGGTTTCTTTTTTTCTTTCTTTCTTTCTTTTTTTTTTTGAGACAGAGCCTCAAGCTGTCACCCTGGATAGAGCGCTGTGACATCACAGCTCACAGCAACCTCTAATTCCTGGGCTCAAGCGAGTCTCCTGCCTCTGCCTCCCAAGTAGCTGGGACTACAGGCGCCTGCCACAACATCTGGCCATTTTTGGCTGCAGCCGTCATTGTTGTTTGGTGGGCCCGGGCTGGATTCGAACCCACCAGCTCAGGGATACGTGGCTGGCGCCTTAGCCCCTTGAGCCACAGGCGCCGAGCCAATGGCCTCTATTCTTTATCTCCATCTTGCCAGGCCCCAAAGCCTAGATGCTTCTTGCACATTTCACTGGGGTGGCCTGCCAGGACTGCATACGTGTCCACCCCAAATGTCTCCATGGCCCCCCTGCCTGCTAAACTATTCCCAGTCACATTTCCCAGTGAGCCAGTTTTCACTTAAGTACTGTCTTCTGCAGACAGAGTAAGATTTGTTCTATGCCCGGTGGAAACTTTTATCTCATTTCTCGCAACTACAAGCTGGATAAATAACTCTGAGAAATGGCTTGGACAAAAGAATGGTCAGGGTCTTACATTGTTGGCACTTCTTGGCACACATTGTAAGATGTGTAGAAATACAAAAGAACCTAACGGAATGTTTATCTCAATAATAATTTTGAGACTTTAGGCAGAAATACTATTTATAAGGACTTTAGAGTAATATAATTATTGTTGGGGACCACTAATGCATTGGAAGAAGGCAACAGAATTGGGTGATTAATCAGAAATTTAAGGTAAAGTATAAAAGACAGAGACCTCTGTGAAACCACATAAAGAATTTCATCTCCTTCAGTCAGAGGCAGAAAAAGCTGAGGATGAGACCTAGGACTTAACTAAAAGCATAGCAAAGTTCTAGACAAGGTTATTGTCAAACTCAGCAGGCCAGATGAGCCGATGCCAAAGAGCTGACTGAAAAAGAATGAGACTGAGATTTAGCACAGAGTTAGCAAGGTCAAAGCACTGAAAAGTCTCAGATTCCCCTGAATGATATGGGCCTAAAGAAGTATCCCATTTCTCCCTGTTAAAAGCTAGTATTCTGTGCCTGTATGGAGATGATGTACCCCCTCACAACCCACCCCAAAACTTAGACACTAGGTCAGTTCCTAAGATTGCATCACAGCAGAATTTGGCTTGGGAAGTAGTTGGTCTGCTAAGGGAGGAAAAAACTACATTTCAAAGTTGCTGTAAAAGCTAGCCAACATCTAGTGTTAGGACCTAGGATCATAAATATGGAATAGGATCCTAAGAGTATTGGATCAAGGGGAATGGGATATAAAGTTGGATAAGGAAGAGTATATCAAGATGGAGGCACTCTGCCATGATACAAGATTTGATACTCTGGCAAGGGCCTTGGGAGATGGTGCTAATGCATTGGTAGATAACAAATCAATGGTAAGTGATAAGGCTGAGGGCACCTACTTTAAGTGTCTGCAGTTTTTAGACTATAGCAAGTTTTCAGAACTGGCTGTGTCCCTAGGAGGAAAGGCCCTGGAACATTAAACCAAATAGCATATGGAACATTTCCCTAAGTCTTCAACAAAGAGATTGCAGTTCAGGGCATTTACTTATTTAGATGTACATTAGAGAAAGAGGAGAATACCTGAAGATTTGGGGAGTCTTTATACAAAGTCTGAATGACACTAATATCTACGCACATAAAATGTCATTGTGACTGCCTGTTGGAATGTGGTAATATGGAGGCCAGACAAGATATGCAATTCTGGGCAGCACCTGTGGCTCAAGGAGTAGGGCGCCGGCCCCATATACTGGAAGTGGCAGGTTCAAACCTGGCCCCGGCCAAAAAAAGAAAAAAAAATTAATACAATTCTAGTCCAGTTAAGGTTCATATTTGGTCCATAGACATCCTCTCACTACATAGAAATGATTATTTCTATCATTTCTGATTATAAAACTTAATTGAACATACTTTAGAGTTGGGATAATTCTACATTGATCCTTCAAGCTAGGGTTTAAGAGCTGTCATACTGGGGAAAACAAAGTGATATTTCTGAAACTGCTACCCCTTTTTCAGTCAAAAGAGTAACTCAAATAATATTTTTGAGTCCCAGAAAGAGTGGAAAGTTTAATGCCAACCTTAAAGACAAGACTGCAAAGGCGGTAATCTTTATCTCACCAACATGGCCCTACCAAAGGAGACAGATGCTAAGAATCAGTTAACTACTGCAAACCCAACCAAGTAGTCTGCCCAGTTGCAGCTGTGATGCCGTATGGGCTGCTGTCACCAACCCCTGGGCCATGCAGCCCATGCCAGTCCATGGCCTGTTAGGAACCTGAGCAGCACAGCATGTGGTGAGTGGCAGGTGAAAAAATAGAACTTCATCTGTATTTACAGACACTTCCCATCACTCACATTACCAACTGTCCCCCCTTCTCACCACCTCCTTCAAGTTGAGCTTCCCAATCTTCTACCCTGCCAGATCCTGCAGTCTTTCCCCGCTCTAACTGCAAATGTGAGACAGCTTTCCACTTGGGTCTCTATCTCTGTGTCTGTATGTGAGTTCCCCTCTTCATCCATCCTGGCTCTTCCTTTGTTTCCCCTCCACTTTCTACCTCCTCTGGTATGCTTCTGCCTAATGTCTCAGTTTCATCATTGAGACAATGGAGAAGGTAATGAACCAAAGCTACCTCAGTCCCTGAGCCTGAGCTTCTGCAGGCCTCCCTCTCCAGGGCCCTCTGAAGTACTGTTCATTCCCTTTCTCTGCCCTTTGGAATTCTCAGCACCACAGGAGGGTGGGGGTTAGCATGCAGGAGCTGCTGCTGATGTACTAAGCAGACCACATGAACAAAATATGGTATGTTGGAGGCCTGGGCAAGAAACATTTGTTACAGAAGGGAGGAGATATATCAAATGGAGAATCAGGTGTCCACTATTTAAGTGAAGATTGTATATAGTCCAATTGTCTGAGGCATGCTAGATCAACCTCTTCAAATAAAGAAAAAAATTATTGCATTGTGTACTTTTACGACCAAGAAGGAAGCATGATGCTTGGTTTGGCTCTTTAGGTAATAGATGCAGCATATTTCACACTTATGAAAAATCTCTGACATATTTACTGAATGACAGTGAAGGCTGGCAGATTTGAGTGAGAGCCAAGACAGGAAAGGACCCTGAAGCACATGCAACACTTGTGTTCAGCTGTCTTTGGCGAAGAATGTGCTCTATTGAGTACATAGCAAACTAATAAGAGAATCACAACATAGAGCCATGTGGTTCTTGAGTGAGGTCATAACATACATGATGAATCATATATCTTTGGAAAAAATATCTAGTGTGCTACTAAGTCTTGGTAGAGACAGAGTACCTGGCCACTCAAATAACCATGTGGACAGAGCTGCTGATTATAAACTAAGTTCTGTCAGATCCACCAAGATATCAGATTCAGTGGTTCCAGCAACTTTTCACCATAAGATGGGAGTGGTATGCCCAGGATTGGATATGTACAGGGATACATGACAAGCAAATAGGCTTTCTAAACAAGTGGCCTACATGCTCTTGTAATCCATCTTTGCTGCACCTCACTCTCAGCTCATCATTTTGACTATGTGAGTGTATAATTGTTATGGTGAGTGAGCGTTCCTTACAGACAGTTAACAAAGGAGGGAAAATACCGAGTTTGGATCATGGATGAATTGTTGTGGTATGTCAGTACAGGTTGAAAATGGATGATGGCTGTCTTAGAGCCCCTCTCAGATGTGTCTTTGGTATTAGCAGTCAAAGAGGTCCATCTAGTGAGCAGAGCTTTGGGTGGTGCACCTAGTTATCTACTGGCTGGAAAGAAAAATGGACATAAGTAAGAATAGTACATTTAGGGTAACCATGAATGCCGTAGATGATGTGGAAGGGCCTACATTGGAAAGTTGAAAACAAAAAGGAAAAGTCATGTGAATGGAACTGTAAGAGTGGGAAGGAAGTCTGAAGATCTTTGTTGTACCTATTAACACTCATTATAGAACATCCACCATGGAATAGGCAATGAACAAATAAGCAAAATGATCTTCTGGTTTATATCACCCTCTGTCTTTAGTCACCCTAATGACTCACAAATAGACTCATGTACAGGGTAGTTATGGCAGCAGGGATTCAGGCCATCCATGGCTTACAAACATGGTTCCCTTCTCATCAATGGTGTCTGGCTATTACTGAATGTCCAACTTACTCACAACAAAAATCAGTATTAAGTACTTGATAGGATACCATGACTTGAGGGGACCAATCCCTCTGTCAAATGACTACAGAGGATCTTTTCTGCTCTGGGAAAAGAAATGATACATCTTGACTGGAATTAACATATATCCTAGGTATAGGTTTGCCTTTCTTGCTCATAGGACTCAATGAGATTATCCAAGAAGAATCAGAATGTTTAATCCACTGACACAGGATCTGGCATAACCTCACATTGATTCGAGGGAAGTGTGGCAATGAGCATATGACTGTGAGATCTACTGGTTCTATCACACACTTAACCACCAAGAATATGCTGGCCAAATAGTTTAATGAAATGACCTTTGAAATCACAGCTCAAGTGTCAACTTGAATATGATTCCCTGAAACAATGGAGTGTCATCCTCCATAGCAAAGTGTAAATACCCTAAGTCAATATGATCCTTGTGTAGTGTTTGTTTCCTAGTATGTTAGTATGTGTGCCCAGGAACTAAGGAGTAGAAGCAGAAGTGGCCCTGCATTCTTTCACTCCTAGTGACTCACATGGGACTCACTGTGCTTTTTGTCCTTTTGATTATGGGCTCTGTGAATCTAAAAGTCTTCGTTCCTAGAAGAATACTTCTTGTTCTCCTTCTCCTCTTCCCCCACCCCTCCTCCTTCTTCTCTTTTATTTTGAGACAGAGTCTCAAACTGTGGCCCTGGGTAGAGTGCGGTGGTGTCATAGCTCACAGCAACTCCAATTTTTGGGTTCAAGCGATCCTCTTGCCTCAGTTTTTCTATTTTTAGTAGAGATGGGGTCTCGCTTTTGCTCAGGCTGGTCTCGAACTTGTGAGCACAGGCAGTCCACCCACCTCGGCCTACCAGAGTGCTAGGATTACAGGTGTGAGCCACTGCTCCGGGCCCAAGAAGAACACTTCTACCATGAGAAAGAAGAAGTATCTATAAACTGAAAGGTAGGGCTGCTGTGTAGATTTTTTTTTCTGCTTCCCTTTTCCAAGACACCAGCAGACAAGGAGAAGAGTCCCCACCCTCATCGGCGTTGACAGTCCCATTGTCAGAAAAGATAGAGCTGCTTTTACACAGCAGGAATAGAGAAAAATAAATGTGTCTGAAATGATCCACAAGGTTGTCTCTTGGTTCTTTCCTGTGAAGTATTAAATTGACAAGTGCAGCAGCCACGATCTGAGAAGAACATAGTTACCAGAAGTTTAAACCTCTCGAGGGTGAGCGTTTGAGTCATCTATTAAGTAAACTCTCTAAATCATCAAAGATGATATCAAGAATGAGGGCAATCGAGAATGAGTAGCAGAGGAGAGCGACTTTAAGTTGTGCTATAGCAGTGCAGGCTGTAAATCTTTCTACTAATTATCCTTGTAAATTTCCCTGGAAAGAAAGAATTCTGGAGTATTTGTCCCTATTTTTACTATACCAAACAGACGTATTAAAGTGATTCAAGGATAGGCTATAGAGAATATTTTGCTATACTACCCACAAAGAAGCACTCATTTCCCAAGCTGTTTGAAGAGTCAGTAGATGATGGCTTTTAATTGCCCTCAAAGAGTTGCCTCACAAAAGGTTATACCCCTTCCACTCTGGACACCTTGCATCAAGACAGGGCAATTCTAAAGGACAATCCCATGTCTTGAATTCCTGTTAAGAAAAGCTGGAGCCTCTGTTATAACATTCAACTACTCTGCCTAGTCCTGTTCTTTAATCCCTCATGAGTGTTATACCTGATGACAAATACCAATAAATTCCTGCATACAAATCCTAGAGTCTTGGTTCAGCTTCCTGGGCATTCTCCTATTCTTTACATATACTCACTTCCTATGTGTTCTCATCTACCTGCATAGAATTACATGCTTTCTTTCTGCTTCTGACTCCCAATTCTTAATTCCAGCCCTAACTCTTTTCCTGATTTCCAAATTCATATATCTAAATGGCTTCTCATTATTTCTACTTCAGACTACATGTTTAGAAATCAGTCAGAGTGTGTATAGAAAAAAGAAAGCACTCTAGGTATACCTAATACTAAGAACTTAATACAAGGATTGAGTTGCAAGATGAAGGAAAAGCTGAGGAGCCAAATAGGAAATGATGAGGCAACTCAGAGGTCAGCAACAGTAGAAAACTGACATTACCCTTAGTGTTGGAGGGTCAAAGACAGACACGAAGTTTCATTTATCCAACAAAAGCTGTATCATCAAGAACTTTAAGGGAGAATAATAGAAGAACCAAAGACCAAGAACTGGAGCCCTGGGTAAGACAGCTGTTGACACCCCCAAAGCACAGAAAGACCTCGGGAGAACTTTCCTGGCCTCCCTCCTCTTGTCCTTCTAGAATTCTTCCTTTGACTTCCATTGGCCAAACCTATCCAGAAACTCAAGAGCAAAGAAGTCTGAGAAATGCAGTTCCCTCAAATACGGAGCAGGGCAAAGGAAGGCAAGGAATGAATGTAAGAATAATGCTCAAATGATTGGTCTAGCATGTCAAACTTAACCTGACAGAAAGTCACATATTGTTTCCCCTCTCCAAACTTTCTCCATCTCAAAATCTTTCATATCTCAGCTAATGATGGTTTCATCTTTTCAGTAGTTCCATTTAACCTCATAATTATCTTTGAATTCTCTGTTTCTTTCACATCCCACATCCAATTTGTCAGGAATTCATGCTGGTTTTCACCTTCAGAATATATCCGGCTGTCTCACCATCTTCATTATTATCACCTGGTCTGAGACATCATCTTCTTTCCTCATTGAGTCCTGCAATAGACTTGTAACTGGTCTCCCTGCTTCTGTCCTTGCTACCCTTCAGGACATTTTCAACACAGCAGCCAGAGCAATCATTTGAGTCAGAATGTCCTTCTCTTCCTTAAAACTCTGCAAAGGCTCCCCATTTTACATAGAAGCTGTAATCTTTGCAATGGCCCACTGGGGCTCATAAGAAATGACCCTGGTTGTCTCCCTAACTTTAACTCTTGTACCCTCCCTCTTGCTCATTCCACCTCAGCCCCCCTGGGGTCCTTGCTATTTCCTTTACCAGAAACACTCTCCCTCTGATATGCACAGAGCTAACTCCTTCATCTCCTTCAGATGTGGGCCCAAATGTCACCAGACTCACACTGCCTTTCCTATTTTATGCTGATGTTAGTCCCCTCCCACGCCAGGGCTTCTAGTCACTCTACTCTGATTTTTTGTTTCTTTTCTTCCTCCTCTTTTTAAAATCACAGTCATCATCAATTTCTATTCTAGTTTATGTGTTTATTCTACTTAATGTTTATTTATTTATTTATTTTGTAAGTCTCCCCAGGAACATTAACTCTATGAGGGCAGTACTCTGCATTTTTTGCCACTGTTGGATCCTAAACAGCTAAAACTATGTCTGGCCTAGACTAGTCACTCATTTACATTCTTATTAATGTACACGTACAAGAGCTCCTAAATGGTAAGTAAATATTAATATTAATATTTTGAAGCTTAGAAAATTACTGTGTAAGATCAGTGTACCAATTTATACTTCCAGCAACTGTGTATAAGAGTTTCAAAATTTTCACTTTCTTATCAGCAAATGTTATTGCTAATGTTAGGGTATTCAATGGTTTAAAATTTGTCTTTAATTATTAATGGGCGATATATTTACTTACGTTTATTGGTCATTAAAGATTCTGCCACTTGGAATTGCCTGTGCTTATTTTTTACCTTTTTGTTTGTTAGCTGACTTTTAAACATTTATTTGTAGTTGTTCATTATACATGCAATGTGCTAATCCTTTATGGATTACATGTGTTGCAAAGATCTTCACCTAGTCTTTTGATTATGATTACGGGTTTATCATGTCTCTTTATGTAGTTTTAATTTTCAGTGAGGTCAAATTTATTTATTTTTCTTCTCCAGTTTAAAAAACTGGGGACCGGGCATGGTGGCTCATGCTGTAATCCTAGCACTCTGGGAGCCTGAGGCAGATGGATTGTCTTAGCTTAGGAGTTCAAGACCAGCCTGAGCAAGAACAATGCCCCATCTCTTTAAAAAAAAAAAAAAACACCCGGACGTTGTGGCGTGCACCTGTAATCTTAGCTACTCAGGAGGCTGAAGCAAAAACATTGCTCGAGCCCAAGAGTTTGAGATTGTTGCTGAGCTATGATGCCACAGCACTCTACCGAGGGTGACAAAGTAAGACTTTGTCTCAAAAAAAAATTTTTTTTTTTCTCTTTTTGTTTTACTCAATTTCATGAAGAAATTATTCTAAGCTTTCTTTTACAAGTGTAAAAGGTTTTTTTTTTTATTTTTAAGTTTTTAGCCTTACTGGAATTGATTTCTGTGCAACATGTCAAGTGGAAGGTCAATTTTATTTTTCCATTTAGATAACCAAATATCACGGTATGATTTGTCAATTAACTCCTTCTTTCCCCACTTCTTTGTAATACAACTTCTTTCTTAAATCAAGCATCACAAGTGCTAGTTTCTTAGTCCTCAACTCTGCTTCCTTGGTTTATTTGTCTGTGGTTATGCCAATACTGCAGTCTTAACTACTATACATTTAAAATAAATCTATCAGGAAAAGCAAGTTTTTACACTTCCTTGGATCTTCTTTATGCTTTAATTATTCCATATGAGTTAGAATCAACTAATCAAGTTCACAGAGCACACTTGGGATTTTGATTGGTTTTGCACTGAATTTGTATATTAATTTAGGAAATTATTTGCCCTTAATAAGTAAAGCTTTGTAGGCTCGGTGCCTGTGGCTCAATGGGCTAAGGCACCAGCCATGTACACCTGAGCTGGCCGGTTCTGATCCAGCCCGGGCCGCCAAACAACAATGACGGCTTCAACCAAAAAATGGCCGGGCGTTGTGGCGGACGCCTGTAGTCCCAGGTACTTGGGAGGCGGAGGTAGGAGACTCGCTTGAGCCCAGGAATTGGAGGTTGCTGTGAGCTGTGATGCTACAGCTCTCTATCCAGGGTGACAGCTTGAGGCTCTGTCTCAGAAAAATATATATATTGTTTATGGATTAACAAGCTGTGGTATATGTA
The DNA here is from genome assembly GCA_963574655.1 of Perodicticus potto. Taxonomy (NCBI): domain Eukaryota; kingdom Metazoa; phylum Chordata; class Mammalia; order Primates; family Lorisidae; genus Perodicticus; species Perodicticus potto. Next base: position 10,007 of record CAUYRH010148943.1, read on the forward strand.
TACCATGGAATATTATTCAGCCATTAAAAAAAATGGAGACTTCACAGCATTTGTATTAACCTGGATGGAAGTGGAACACATTATTTTTAGTAAAGTATCACAAGAATGGAGAAGCATGAATCCTATGTACTCAATCTTGATTTGAGGAAAATTAATGACAATTAATGACACAGTGGGGGTGGGGAAAGGGGAGAGGAGCGAGAGGGACGGCGGAGGGGGTGGGGTCTCAGTGTGTGACATATCTTGTATCCTCAATGAATCCCCAACCAAAAACAAAAAAAAATTGTTTAAGATATTTTAGAATCCAGGGCGGCACCTGTGGCTCAGTGAGTAGGGCGCCGGCCCCATATGCCAGAGGTGGTGGGTTCAAACCCAGCCCCAGCCAAAAACTGAAAGAGAAAAAAAAAAAAAGATATTTCAGAATCCAAACATTTTATAAGATGCTTCTGGGAAATGGGATTTTTCTTTAGGTCACCTGACCAGCTCAACTCCGGAAACTAAAAAATACCTCCACTGTAGGTGTGGGGCAAGAGAAAGGAGGCCATTGAGGGCATTTTCCAAGACCAAATCTTCCCCTGAGCTCTCCAAATGCCTGAGTGCAACCAAAGGCCTCGGTAGGTTTAGCCTTTCTTTTTTCCTTCGGCTATTTTTAGAGACATTTCTAAAAGGAGGAAACTTCATCGGACATCCAGCCACCTTTTCAAAGTCACACAGTGCTTCTTAAGATAGAGGACTATTGTGATAGCAAAGCTAATACACAGAGATCTTTTCAAGTTAGGCTTTTGAGAGGATTGGCAGTAATTTATACACTGGGGCCTCCGGGGAATTGAAGAATTCATGTATTTAGTAGCTGAATTCCTCCCGCGGGACCAGCACAACTACTCAAGGAATACAGAAGGCACAAAATACAATGTCTCTTTTTTCTAAAAGTTTATAGTCCTGTCAGGGAGATAAAACAGACACAAATAAAGCAGAAAGCAATACCAGACTCTACTAACTACTGCGCTAAAGAGGGTATCGTTTATTTAACAAACTAGCATGTAACACTGATTCCCATTTCAAAATTCAGCTCAGATGAAAAATCCCCTGTTTGAAATGTTCTCTACCAGATTATATTAGTCATTTTTTCCTACTTGACTCTTGACAGGCTTACCAAGACATGGTGCTCCCTTGCGCCATGTCTTGGTAAGCAAATCAAAGACTGGGGAAGAAGAAAGACATACACGTGACGTGTGGGAGTGATGTGCATTGTTGCAGCCAGAAGGCAAACAGTGGCCGATCATCTTCTCCAAAGATAAGTACCCCAACAGATTGCCATTCCCACATGATTTTCATATAATGTGATGGATAGTCCTTCCACTCAGAGGTGAGGTCTATATCCTGCCCCTTTGGATCTCAGCAGGAACTGGGGATGATCTCTGACAACCAGCTGGGCCTTTAAGTCTTACAGAACAACGAAATCTGCCAAACACCAGAATAAGCTTAGAAGCAAAGTTTCCCCAGTTGAGTCTCTAGATGAGAGCTGGCCTCATGAGATCCCAAGCATAAGCATCTGTTGGTTTCTACAACATATATATATATATATATATATATATATATATATTTGAGACAGAGTCTTGTTATGTTGCCATTGGTAGAGTGCTGTGGCATCACAGCTCACAGCAACCTCAAATTCTTGGGTTTAAGTGATTCTTTTGCCTCAGCCTTCTAAGTAGCTGGGACTACAGGGACCCTCCACAACACCTGGCTATTTTTTTGTCATAATTATTGTTGTTTGGCAGGCCTAGGCTGGGTTTGAACTGGCCAGCTCTGGTGTATGTGGCTGGCACCCTACCCATTGAGCTATAGGCATTGAGCCAGATTCCATAATATTTTTGTTTATTTTTTATTTGTTATATCTATCTATCTATCTATCTATCTATCTATCTATCTATCTATCTATATATATATATATATATATATATTTTTTTTTTTTTTGAGTCAGAGCCTCAAGCTGTTACCCTGGATAGAGTGCTATGGCATCACAGCTCACAGCAACCTCCACTTCCTGGGCTCAAGCGAGTCTCTTGCCTCCGCTTCCCAAGTAGCTGGGACTACAGGCGCCCGCCACCCCGCCCAGCCATTTTTTGGTTGCAGCCGTCACGGTTGCTTGGCGGGCCCGGGCTGGATTCGAACCCGCCAGCTCAGGTGTATGTGGCTGGTGCCTTAGCCCGTTGAGCCACAGGCGCCAAGCCTATCTATATATTTTTTGAGACAGAGTCTCACTTTGTCGCCCTCAGTAGGTACAGTGCTGTGGCACCGCAGCTCACAGCAACCTCCAGCTCTTGGGCTTAGCCGATTCTCTTGCCTCAGCCTCCCGAGTAGCTGGGACTACAGGCGCCCACCACAACGCCCAGCCATTTTTGTTGTTGTTGCGGTTTTGGCCGGGGCTGGGTTCCAACCCTCCACCCTTGGTATATGGGACCAGCGTCCTTCTCACTGAGCCACAGGCACCGCCCAATATTTTTAAAAACGTTTTTTACTTTAAAGTTTTTCTCACAATCAAATGTTTAAAAATTTCAGATTAGTATGAAGGTACACACAATGAAGTGACCGTGCTTGCATTTGTAAGGAAGAGTCAGAGTTGCAGTTTCTTTCTTCACCCAGGAAGTGTGCCATACACCCGGGCATTGTTGCCTTTGGGTACGAACTTGCTGAACCTTCTGCCTGCGTTCTCCTTCTTGAATTTAATTGAGTTTTTCTCTCAAGCGAGCACATAGTTGTTAATCTACCAGTTTCAATTTAGTATTGAGCACATGTGATGGTTGTATTTCCATTCCTGTGATACTTTACTCAGGAGAGTGTTCTCCAAATCTATCCAGTTTGTTACAAAAGATACAAAGTCTCCATCTTTTTATGGCTGAATAGTATTCCATGGTATGCAGATACCACAGTTTATTAATCCATTCATGTGTTGAAGGGCATTTGAGTTGTTTGCACACCCTTACAATTGTGAGCTATGCTGCTGTAAACATTTGAGTGCAAATGTCCTTAGGGTAAAATGACTTTTATTCTTTTGGGTAGTGACCTAGTAATAGGATTGCAGGATCAAATGAAAGGTCTACATTTAGTTCTTTGAGGAATTTCCATAAAGGTTGTACTAGTCTGCAGTCCCACCAACAGTGCGGTTCCCTTCTCTCCGCATCCACACCAGCATCTGTTGCTTTGGGTCCTTTTGATGTGGGCCATTCTCACTGGCGTTAGAAAGAAAAAAATTTTTTAAATCAAAGCTAACCCTGAACAGAGCTTTGATAAAAAGATTTTCCTGGTGCCTGTGGCTTAAGCTTGATCCACAGGCACAGGGACAAAGATGTATGTTAAGCCACTGTTTGTGGAAATTTGCTATGCAGCAATAGGAAACGAAGACACCTGGCTACTCTGATGTCGCCATGCTGGAGAGAGCGCATGGGAAGGCCAACCAGGGAGCCCCAGCTGTTTGAATCTCCCTAGCATCAAACCTGATGAGTAAATGGGCCTTCAGATGGTTCCAGTTTCAAGCCTTCGAGCCCCCTCAGATAAGGCCCAGTACAGCAGAGAGAATTGATCCCCACTGTGCCGTGTCCAAACTATAGATCCATGAGCAAAATTAAAATTGTTGTTTGAAGCCACTAAATTTTGGGATAATTTGTTATGCAGCCATTGTAACTAGAATAAATATAGGTAATCTCCTAGGTCAGCTCTTCTTACTTTGACCTGCCTTTCCTGCTGTCTTTCTTTGACTTTCTACAACTTGTTTCTGTTTGTTTGTTTGTTTGTTTGAGATAGGGTCTCACTCTGTTTCCCAGGCTGGAGTACAGTCATATCATCATAGTTCACTGCAGCCTCCAACTCCTGGGCTCAAATGATCCTGTTGTCTCAGCTTTCCGAGTAGCTTGGGACTACAGGTGTATGCCACCATACACCATGGCTAATTATTCTATTTTTAGCAGAGATGCGGTCTTGCTCTCATTCACGATGGTCTCAAACTCCTGAGCTCAACCAATTCTTCCACCTTGGCATGCCAGGGTGCTAGGATTACAGAAATGAGCCACTGTACCTGGCTGACACTTAGATTTCTGACTTGTTAAGAAGACTTGTGAATAGAGTTGAATACTGGAACTCAAAACTGCCCAGACCCCCTGGGATTTAAGGTTCCTGTAATCCCAGATATTATGATGTTAATAACTCTGACCTCACTAGAGCCGGCTAAGGTATAGTGAATTAGCAAGTGTGTGTGTGTGTGTGTGTGTGTGTATTAACTTGGAAAAGCTGAGCTGCATGGTTGTTATGGCAACAAGTACTATGCAACTTTATGTCAGAGGCTTTTTACCATGAAATAAAAAGGGAAGCAAGTCCATCATCATGGACTCGAGACACGTTTAGCTCAGTGACAAAGCAGCACTTCTAGCGTAGGAAGAGGGATACCTCCCAGGCCACCCTGCATAGGGGCAGGAGACCATGCCCCTAAGAGAGGAGTGTGGGAAAGGAGTCGAAGGACCTGAGTCAGGTTTCACGACACAGGGACATATGTACCTGC